>MU832845.1:0-65471 GCA_029204225.1 Diphasiastrum complanatum | reverse complement strand
CTCCAGTATTTTAATTGAGAAACCTATGGATCTCACAGACATATTTTAGTTTATTTAGTGGATGCTATTTTGCTACAGTTTATGGTCTACAGATGCTTGAGTACATTTCTTCATTTACTTGGATCCTCCAGTTATCATAGGAGACAGACAAGTTCTATTAAGATGAATGAGTGCTATTTTCTTGTATTTGGTGCTAGAAACATGAGCATTTAACTCAAAAGAGTATCTGGGATACTCAGAGTTGAGTTTTAATCATTCTATATCTTAATGATTCTCCTAGAGATCTAGTTGAATGAATTATCATATCTTAGAATTGGATTCTAAGGATAGTTGTACTTGGAAGTTTTTTATGAATTGTCTGCCAAAGTTTGTGGATAATTTCAGGACTATAATTTCTTTAACTTTAATCTCCTAAGTTAGGAAATATTTCACTCAGTGGTTCATGTAAGTGTTTTACATGAAGGTGATGTTAATAACTTGTAGAGAGACTAACCCAATTGAGAAATTTATCGCTTAGTATACTTTTCAAACCAGAGTTTGTACTCCAGAGCAGAGATTAATGATTGGGAACAGTTTTTCTCTGAAGTACTTGTTTGATAAGTAAGTTTGATTAAGGATAATGGTTTTCTCGGTTAATATTGAGTTAAAGGACCTGTTTCTGTAATTCTTTCATGTTTTGAGGAGCTTCTAAGGATAGAGGCAGTTTAAGGAGGGAAGAATATTATGGCCCATATTCGATTAAGGACCTGGAATAGTTCTAATATGGTAGACCGGCCCTCCAATACTCGAGATTATTGGTCACACCGTGATTTAATTCCATGTCAAGGCCTGTTTTGTGACTAATTACCTTGAGAACATATGGAGTATTGCATGCCTGTTGTGACGGATATAGGAGGAGGACTGCATGAAGAGATGTGATCTATTTATAGTTGACCTGCATGGGGGTTGCATGGTTTCATGCACATGACTCTACTCTCTATATAATGAGGCAGAGATTCTCCCGTCGACATATTGGGTTTAGGTTACCAGTTTCTCTCTTCTCTTGCTTCACATGGCATGGCTTGGGGGAAAGATGCAGGTTTGATCTAGGATTGGTTGGGCGGTTTGGCTCCATAGTCTCTTCTATTGTGTTCTCCTATCCTCATCTTAGGTGTGAATCCTTGATGGTCTTTACAATGAAGGTAGTGAATGACTTTTTCATCTGAAGCGGAAGGAAAAAGGTTTGTGTACTGGGGGAATGGATGTGATTAAGAAGAAAATTTTGTTCATATGTTATGACGCACCTTGTGTTGTCCAGGTATACATTGTACATTAGATTTGGTACGGAGGCACTTCTTTTGGCCAAAGTTCAAGTCTTTTGTAGAATCTTATGTGTTCAATTGTGATCAGTACCACCGGAGTAAAGTGGAGTGCTTGAAGGTTGGTGGACTTTTGCATTCATTGGGTATTCCTACTAAGTAGTGGGATAGTATCTCGATGGATTTTGTAGTCGGTTTGCCATGTATGAATAAATAGAATGATGTAATTTGGGTCATAATTGACGGTTAGCTAAATTGGCTACGTTTATTCCGGTAAAGACTACATTGAAAGCATCTGAGTGAGCTCAAGTTTTTGTTGAACGTTTGTTCAAGTTATATGGACTGCCATCCCAATATCGTTAGCAATCGGGATCCGAAGTTTACAGGTTGGTTTTGGACAATCATTGTTTGATAAACTTGAGATTTCTCTGAGCATGGGCTTGACTGATCATTTGAATTCGATTGTCAGATTAAACAATGGAACAAATGCTTCATGCATATGTTTCGCTTGGGAAATCTCATTGAGAAATGTATCTTCCATTGATTGAGTTTGCCTATAACAATAGTAAGCATTCGGGTATTTGATATAGCCAGTATATGCTTATGTATGGATTTCAATCTAGATCTCCGGTGACGGTTGGAACTGAGTCAATAAAGTTCAAAAAGTGGATGATTTCTGTGAGAAATGTAGGAAATGCTACAGATAGCAAGTGAAAATGTTTTGAGTGCCTAGGATCGGGTCAGACATTTTATTAACTTGAAAATATTGCCTCGGGAGTTTCAAGTTGGAGATTGGGTATATCTTAGAATTTTTAAGGATTCTAAGATAATGCAAACTTGGAAGCATTAAAATTGTCTGCTCGTTATAGCAGACCGTACAAAATCTTGAAAAAAGATCGGATCTTTAGCTTACCAATTAGATTTGTCGGATGAGATCAAGGCTTATCTTTTGTTCCATGTAAGTCGTTTGAGAATGAGTTTACATGAGGGGGATTACCTTGGTTCTGGTATAAGTCTAGATTCTTTCGAAGACTAACAAAATTCATTTGGGACCTGAAAAGATCTTGATACGAGGACCAAATGATTGTGAAATCGTGAGGTTATTGAGCATCTGATTTTTTGCAAAGGACATTCTGATGATGAGGATTCATGGGAACTAGAAGGTAATGTGAAGAAGTGTCTCCCTAACTTTAAGTTCTAAGGATAGAACTAAATAAAGGGGGAAGTATGTCATGGCCCCATGGGGGTGTTTGGATCATTAGGAAGAGCCTTGGACATAGGGACCAGACTTAATCTAGATAGTAGTCGAGTAGGACCATGGGGTTTAGGACCACGTATTTACACCTGCATGCAGTATTTAGCATGTGTGTTGTATCCTAGTATTGGATAGGATGTACATGCACTGTGCTTTTGCATGGGTCTGAGTTACTATGGGTTAGGGGGTACCTACATGCAGTCGACATGCGTGGGAGTTTGGCATGGACTAGTAGTATGCTTACATGGAGACTTAGTGCATGGGCAGGTGAGGTAGGCTCTATGTTGTATATATACCCTCACTCTTGTCCATTGAGAATCATTGAGAGTTTGTGGCTGTTATGTTGTCGAATTGATAAGCACTTCTATTTTGTTGTAATTTGTCAAACTCCCTAGTGCTCGGGGGCTAGATCAACATAGGTCTAGGATTGGCTAGGTTGGATTGATCTACTACACCTTCCCTTCAGCATTCTTGGAGCTCTACTTGGATTGGGATTCTTGGAGAATGTTTTATTAGTATCAGAGTAGCCAATTGGCTCTTGTGAGCAACAGGGTGTGGATCGGTTTGTTGTGGAATCAAGTTTACGAAAGTCCAAAGCGGTCTTCTAAGTAGGTGTTTGGATGAATTGCTTTGAAAGGGCTTTGGGATTGTTAGTATGATTCTGGATTTTCCAGTTTTGGCATGAAGTGATAAATTTTATGTTTATTCTTGTGTGTGTGTGTGTGTGTGTGTGTGTTGGTGTGTGAGAGAGAGAGAGAGAGAGAGATGAGAGAGAGAGAGAGAGAGAGAGAGAGAGAGATTGAGAAGAGTGAGATGAGAAGAGATGAGAGAGAGAGAGAGAGAGAGAGAGAGAAGAGAGAGAGAGAGAGAGAGATGAAGAGAGACGAGAGAGAGAGAATTACTACATTCATAAGCTCCAAGATTACCAACATGAGAGGCTGAGGGAGTACATGTAGCAAGTGTTATTAATCAAGCGATCATGCACTGAATAGAGAACATCGAATCAAAGAACGATCCCATACTCTAGAATGCAATCGATAATGCATAATAAAGGGAACAAGAGAGAGCACAAACATAGAGTATTGAACTAATGGGAACAAAAAGACAAAACAATCCATTACATGAGAAATGATGATGCTACAAACCTTGTAACATTTGAAAAGATGAGAGTATTGATTAGAAATTGGTATCATCATTAGTTACAATCACCAGTTTGCTTACAATTGTGGGTTATATACATGCACATTCACACTTGATTAAGCATTTGTCGCAAGTTACAAGCTAAGATTGACTAGCTATGCTAGAAAGCATAACTTAAGCTAGAAAGTAGGAAGATAATGCTTAAGGAGGCTAAAGAGGAGCAATCATCATAAACTGAATAAAGGAATACAATGATGCCCTACTTATACCCTCTCTTTGAATCAAATGGAGAATTAAAAAAAGGGAGGGAAAATAGTGCACCCTCCCAATAGGAGGACCCCCACTCCAAATCAATGTGACCAAGTCCTAAAAATATAACCAAATAGGGCCCAAGGCCAATATTTGAATAAAAAGGGCCCTTAGGCCTGCTTATGCATAATAACAATAAAAGAATGGATGCGACGAATATAATGAGCCAAGTCCATAACTCACCCCTGCAGAAAAACAAAGCCCTCCGTCGGCTAGCAAGCATAATGACTATCTAAAATAATAATGTAAGCATGCTAAATACTAAAAATCACGAACTAATGGAAATACTGATGGAGAGGACATAAGTCATCACAACAGATATCCCAAAAGTGTCATAACTGTGTAAAGCAAGTACTAAGCAAATACTACAATAAAGATTAGTCATAGCTAGCCGAATCATGAAGTAGAGGGAACGTCTACAATGATATTTGTAGTAGAGGAAAGAACTAAAGTCATGAGGGCTCGACCCTGATCTGCCAATAATGGTGTATGATAAAACACATCAATAGGCTCCCATGTGGCCTCCTCAATAGGACGACCATCCCACTGGATCAAAACCTGAATCTGCCGACAAAGTCAACTATGGTGAAGGCGAACCTGGTGAATGGCAGCTGGTAAGAAAGAGAACAGCTCAGGATCAACATCATGGCGACGAAGGAAACATCTCGGCCGCATCATTTGAAACCAAGCAATATGGAACAACCAGGAATGCCAAGGAACCAGAAGGAGATCAAGTAGCAACCTGGAATGCCAAGGTATCCATAATGCCCAAGCTAGTAGAGGATCAGCCCAAAAGATAGGGACATCATACCAAGGTATCCAAAAAGCTCGAGAAGGTAGAACTGCGTCAGCAACGGGAAGCCAACAAGAAAATTGGAAAAGATATGGACACTCATCGTGAATAGGCACATCATACACGTAATTATCAACCATATGTGCAAGGTGTCCCAAGAAAAGATAGCAGCATCGGAAGACCAGTACCAAAGAGTAGGAACATAAGCAGGATGACATGCACGCTGTAATAGCATGGAAAAGCAAGCGATATGCCAGGAAACATGGAGCATAAAGAGATCATCCTGACAAAGGATAGCTAAAATGGAGATATATGCACTAGCATGGTCAAAAGCCCAAGGTATCCATAAGGCCCATGAATGAGAAGTAGTAATGGCACATGGTACCCTCAAGACCCATATCATGAGAAGAGTAGCATGCCAAAAGCTCCAGAAGGTCCAAGAAATCAATGCATCATCTAAAAAGACATGATGCATGAAAACCGTAGCAACAAATCTAGAAACAGTAGAGGCCCCAACTAAAAAACTGTAGCCGAAAAACTCATCCAGAAAGACCTCATATGGACATACCAATCCATCATAGGATACACCAAAAATGGCTGGAGAATCGGATGACCCATTGGAACTGGCCGCAAGTATATCCACGTGTAGTTGGCAATGAGTATCAAAGCACATATGAGCAACACTGAAGTATATGGCGACAACATCCCCAAAAACTATCCAAGAGAGGAGAAGGAACTCTCTCAAGGTACCCTGATGGTCTTGGAACACCAGTGGCTACTCAGTATCGAAGACCAAGCGATATGGAGCAACCCAAAATGACGAGGAACCTGAAGATAACTCGGACAAACAATAGCTGGAACGGAGGCAATAACCCAAGCCATCAGGATATGCCAAGCCTAACAACGAGCAACAATCCAAGGAACAAATAGAGAGCCACATGCATAATCATAGAGATATCGGCACCATAGGCAATCAATAATATGGAAAAACCAGCACCAATCAACAGGTCCAAATGAAAACCAAGCTATATGTAATAACTAGGAATGCCATATAGCAATAGCATCGGCATGGATTGTAGGAAACCTATATGTAGAACTACAAGAAGATTGAAGGATCCCCGTATACTCATCTAGAAAGATCCCAACATATAAATACCCTAGATAAGTAATAGTGACCATCTGGCAAATATCCTCGAATGAAAAATGTGTAACGGTAAGGGCGAAAGGCTCATGAATCATGTCAGGAACCGTAGAAATATCATGAGGCAGATCACAAACCTCAAGCAGAGATCCATAGAATAAAGTGAAAGAAGATACAACCTGATCACCAATAGCGAGGGAGCCAACAAACGTGGACCTGTGAAGAACCCCATTGAAATCAGTAGGAACATCGGCCATAACGGACTCAAGAGATGGAGATATAGAGACCAATGGAGAAGAAACTGTACCAACCACCGAACCAGGAGGGCTATCTGAAGTATGTGCAAAAGCAATAGTAGAAATACCACCAAGGTATACGGCCTCAATATCAATGAAACTAGGAATCACCACCGAATACGATATCTGTGAAACACAACATATAGGCGCAAGGCACGTAGCAACAACCTGTAAATCCGGAGCAGCATCAACCTGAGTAAGAGGACCCACGGACAGTGAAAGTGAAGCACACAGAAGAGCTGCATCATGAGCCTTTGGCAGACTACGCATAAACTGCTTCCCGGTAACCAACTGATAGTCACCCTAGGAATCAATACTAGAAAGTAAATGATGTCGACCAACATGTGTAAAAGACAGTGTCTGCTGAAAAAGATCCACAACAACAATACCAAGTGACGAAAACCAATCTGCACCAAAACTAATGTCATAGCACTCCAGAGGAATAATATAGAAATATGCCTTTCCAGAGAAGTCACCAATGCTATAGTAACAAAATACAATAACCAGCAAAAAATCATCACAAAATACTTATATAGAACAACTACTATTATGAATGTAGTACACAGGAATTGAAACCCAATGAGGAAGAAACAAAAACATGCAAATGAATAAAATTCATTTTTAGTTATATATATATATATATATATATATATATATATATATATATATATATTAAACACAACATTGCAAATCATGCATGATAAGCACATGGAGCAAATGTTACATCATTTTTGGTTGTGTCCAAGAAGGCTCAAGTGCGCCCTGCTTCCAAGAGCCTCCACTCAGGTATTGCTACCACTTGCGTCCAAGTGCCTCGACCCTTCGTTGCTGCTGCATCTTCTGCTACTACTATGCTACGTCCAAAGTCCACCAAGGCTCAAGTGCCTCCCCCTCCCCTGCTGCTTAAGTGCTCACTGCTCACTATTGAAGGGATTTTAATTTAGAAATCAAGAATTTGATTCAGGAATTAGACTGCTTTAGCCTTCCAAGGCAAACTGAGAAATTCTTCAATGTTTATCCTTTCTTGAAGTTCCTTCCAAGCAGCGCCTTTACTTGTATGTAGGCTCGGGCCTACTCGTATTAAAATTGAAACTTTAGGGCCTAGGCACTAGGGTCATGACATGTGGCATTTCCCTAAAGCCCATAACCCAAAACAATTACAATTTTTTTAAAGGAGGTTAAAACCTTACAACTTTTCTTTTAATAGGTAAAAAAAGTAATACCATTTTTTGTTACCACCCTTTAAGAACCTACAACTATTAAATTCAATAGGTGAATCTATTATTTTAAAAATGAGCTCGTAAGGCTTTGTAGGTTTTTCTCGAGCACTGCTTTGTATAGATTCTTTAAGGTTTTGTAAAGTAAAAAAAAATTATGAAAGGTTTGTTTCCATGTTTAAATATCTATGAATAATAGCGATTGCATTTACCTTATTGGACGCCGTGGAAAAATCAAGAGTCTTAAAAATTGGAATTGCATTACGTTAAAAAAGACTTGCATTTTTAGAAGGATCCATGGCATGATTACTAGTAAGTTTTACTACTACAAGTTGCAGCTAGGTTGGCAAGCTATGATCAAATTCAGAGTCAATGCTTGAGATGTCACGTGCAAATTTAGTTAGACTACCTAGAACAAGTGAAATTAGTGAATGATATCATTTTAAATACCAGATTGCTTTTTCCGGTGTTGGATTGAGGATCTCGACATAAATTGTTCATGACATGAATAAGCTCAATGTCTAATCCATTTTATGTTTAAGTTTGCAAATTGACATTGGCACATCACCAAATTCCAATGACGACCAAGACATGAAAAGTAACTTAGCATGCTTGATATGCCTATTTTAACCATAATTAAAATATAGGCAATAAAGCAAATGGTGACACGGGATGGTCATAGGTAGCATCATTTTCCAGAGAATCCCCTCACACACGTGCTACAACGGCGAGCACAACATTTATGCATTTCATTGGAAAAGAGCAATTGCAAATCGTGTTTTATGAGCAAGAATCCGACTGTATAAAGAAGTTTATTACAGAACTGTCGCCATTGACACTTAGTGGATTTCCTCCAACGCTTTCCCCCTTGTTTCAGGAACCAAAAAATAGACAAAAATGAGGGAGGAAACTGCAACCAAAGCAAAGACGAAGAAAACTCCCGAGGCTGTTATAGCACTTGAGATAGAAAGAAAACTCAGAGATATAACTCCGCCGATGCTCCTATTCATCACCATTGCGAGACTCATGCCCCGTGCTCGAAGTTTTAATGGGAAAATTTCGACTAACAGTAAGTTGCAGATAGGCCCGAATCCAATCGAAAAAAAGGCCACATGTGAGCAGATCGACACTACTGCCATCATACCTGGAATCCCAGCAGGCAGTAATCCTTTCAGTATTGACGAGCTTTTTGTCATGAACAACAAAGCTGTGCCAAGTATTGACATCGAAGTAGCCATTCCAAGACCACTAATAAGAAGCAGAGATCTACGACCTGTTCGATCAACAAAGATGGTGGCTACGAGAACGAAAACGGTCTTAGACAGCCCTACCATAACAGTAGCTCCTAATGCCCCGTCTGTACTACTAATCCCAGCATCAGCAAAGATCGAGGGGCTGTAATACAAGATTGCAGAGATTCCAGATGCTTGATTAAAGAACTGGTATGCCATAGCTACAATCAATATGTGTCTTACTGCCGCATTAGGGCAGAAAAGCTCATGCCATACGCTTCGTTTTTTATCTCCTGGTTCATATTTCAATAACGGAACCGTATTTTCTGACACAACCGAGAGATGTACAACGTCTCTAAATTCTGAGACGAAATCTTCATCCGAATCTGAACTTCGACTGGCTTGTTCTGCCGCCACTATGATGTCTGCTAATCTCTGATCTGCGTCTTCTCTGTATAACTCCAACGCCTGAAATTTGGAAAAAAACTTCTGTCAACAGCCATGGCGGATGAGATAATCTAGTAAACATCGATGTAGAGTTAATCAGCATTGTGATCAATCTAATATTTTACATTGTTTTATATGCCTATAAAGCTTTCTTCCCGCACTTGTTCAAAACAAGGGATTCAGGAGAACAAAAATTCTATTACACGTGAAAATCGAACAAAACTATCCATCCAAGTATTTTAAATGGTACAAATCGGATATCAGCAATTCATTTCACCCCATGAACCGCCCTAGCTCTCAGAACAACGCCAATTTTCATAAGGCCCTGGTTTTAGTTCACTCGTGCCTCATTGCAAAATTTTGCTTACATCTAATTGTTCGCGATTAAAATTCTAAAACTTCGTTTGGAGTCATCAACTAAATGATTATAGGTGAAGAAGAATTACTCACAGTAGCCAGCCATGAGGGAATTCAGTGATGCAACGAGAGCGGGGAAGACGATGTAAGTGCTCATACGCTTGCGCCCATGTCTGTCATACATGCCGTTTTCAAGAGAATCCATGTGTTGAGAAGTAATTGGATCCAGAGCGGAGGAACGTGAGTTGATTCGACCGACCAGGCAAAAGGTCACCTCCTCAGACTCGGCCGTGGTAAGACTTAAGCCTTAAAAGTAGTTTTTGACTTTTCTTCTGTTTTCGGTATTGGGTAGTTTCTGCAGATTCAGAGCTTTTAGCTTTTACCCTACTTTCATAATTCCATGCGTTTGGCTTTAGAGCTTTTAGCTTTTACCCTATTTTCATAATTCCATGGTTTGGCTTTAGCTTTCACGAAGTCCATGCTCTTTGCAGTTGCATTTAGCTTATGTTCATGAATGACAATGTATAGGGTTCTAACTTTAGGCAAACACATGCGGGTGAGGGTGGCTGGCTAGGTGGCGCTTTAGCTCATTTA
This sequence comes from Diphasiastrum complanatum, assembly GCA_029204225.1. Lineage (NCBI taxonomy): Eukaryota > Viridiplantae > Streptophyta > Lycopodiopsida > Lycopodiales > Lycopodiaceae > Diphasiastrum > Diphasiastrum complanatum. The sequence goes on along the minus strand of MU832845.1, from coordinate 55,392 downwards.
TGAAGAGTTTGAATAGTTAATAGGCCTTAATATTGAGTTTGGAGGGTACTTTAACTTTTTTACCCAATGCACACATGTTAGTAGGTGATTAGGCCAATTTTGGTGTGTGATGTAGCTCGAGGTAGGTTAGGCTTCTTACACATGGCATGATAGTAGAGGGCTAGTGAGCATCAAGTGTAGATTGAGAAGATCAAGCCCCCAAGGGTTGTTGATGCATCTTGTTGATGTATGGATCCAATGTTTGAGGGTAGGTAGGTGTTCCCACCTAGTGTTTTTTGGATCTGTATGGTTTAATGCCCTTGATCTTGAGCGTTATGTCCAAAATTGAAAGGTTCTCTCAATTCTAGTCAAGTGACAAGGATCTAGGACATTGTTTGTAATCAAATTTTTTGAAATCCATTCCAGCTCTAAAGAGATAGAGTCATTGGTCTTTGTGGAGTCCAATAGGGGTGATTGGATCTGAATTTGGTGTGGTTTGGTGCAAATTTTTAGTGCTTTATTTTAGTGATCAAGGCAAGGCCTAATTTCCAATTGACTAGGTTTTGGTGTGATGTGATTCCTATGTTTGTGATCTAGATCTTTCTAGATTTTTGATGTGTTTAAATCTAGTGTTTTGAGGTTCACAAAGTCATTATTAGAGTTCTTTCACATGTGTGTACTTTGTGTCCAAGAAAGCTTTTGGTGAAGATTGATTTTAGGTTTTGTCTAGATCTTTGATTTGTTCAAGTCTAGGCTTTTGGGAATCACAAAATCACTTTGTAGAGTTATTTCACAAGCTTGTACTTTGTGTACATTTTCATTTGTCTCATCATGGCATCAAGGGGGGGGGGGGGGTACCTATTGGAGTCAAGTGCAAGGTTGAATTCCATTAACTATTCTATTTGGAAGGTTAGGATGGAATCTAATTTGGTGCATGAAGATATCATGGATATTGTGCTTGGCAATGAGGAGGAGCCTCTGTTGGGCGGATTTTTTGTCAAGGGATTGGTCCCGTTAAAAGATCCCCAGTGGGGGAAGGGCCCACACTGCCCTTACATGAGTGATCAGGGTAATGCCACTTCCAATCCCGGGGGCCGTCCTAATCACCCCATCCTCTCGGGTGAATGAGAGACTTTCAAGCTCTCACAAATATGACCGTTGGGAGATCGATGGCTACTCGGTTTAGCGCTCAACTTGACTTTTTATATCCTTGGTCTATAAATGCTAGTGATACTAATCTAGAGCTTGGGTAGGATCTAACCGAACCTCAGGAGACTCTAAGCTAGAAACCACTCTAGTCTTAGTAGGATCCGGACCCTTGTGGGATGCTAGTAAGACTCAAAAAGATTCTAAAAGGAAGTCACGGGAGGTCCACTATAGATCCAACCTACAAATTCAATCTACCATCGGTGACAAGGCCAACTGTTATCTTGCACGATACTTTGGGAGTTTGGCTCTTGTGCGTATGTGCATCGTTGCATGGTTAACTTCTTCAGTTTTTTCAGAATGGGATCACTTTTGTATCTGATTCTATATGGTCAAAAGATCTTCTTCAGAGCTCGAGGAATTTTCGATCGACTTGAGACATGGTTTTGATATCAGATTGGTAGATGGGTCGCATGGTCAAGATGTTACTACAATGCTATCAAAACTTTTTAAAGATTCCTTCTGCATTAAAGTCATTGTTAACATCTTCAAAGTGAACTTCAAGAGTATTCTCGTTACCATTGATCTATATTCAAGAAATCTTATCTTGTCACTCTCGTAAGGCTTTGATCCTCTAGTTTTCTGGAGTAATGATTGTTGATTCCATAGGCATTCTAGGGATTTCTACGACTCCCTAATTTTTTCAATAAGGTGGATGCAGGACTAAAATTATCTCGTAAGTGCAGACTGCATGACAATGCATGTAAAACTGCAACAATAGGAATGGAACTAGATTAACATGGAATTTAGGAGAGTAGAGGAATAAATCCAATAGTTATAATATCTCAACCCAATCTTGTTCAAATAATCTGGCTCATCTACATTTGGTCAGAATAACGAGTTAGAAAAAAGAAAAAAGGGTGGTTCCAAGTTGGTGAATGCAATTCGTCAATAAGTGTGAGTCTGATTGTTATTTGCGAGTTTTGTTGGGTAATTCTCACTGAAAAGTGTTGGTATGTGACAAAATTTCCAGATTTCACACGTGTGGGGAATGTCCACAAGTATGATGGATCTAATTAAACTTTGTGATTAGCACAGTAACCTGATTCTAGATTGATTAGCAAGATCTAGTTCAGAAGAAATGGCTTAACCACAATCTAACATGCTAAGCAACTAAATATGATAGCAATGAATCAATAATTAGCAAAAGTACAAGATATTAGTGTATAAGCATTAGCTTCAACATGACTTAGAGAGAGAAAGATAGAGAGATAACAAGCAAAATAATTTAGATCCAAAAATGGCATGAGATAGCTACAAAAATTTGGTTCTTCATCATTGATTGTGAGGAGAGCTACACATATTTATGGAGTTTGAGGTAGCTCGAGGTAGAACCACATCCATTCATTACAAAATGACATCTAAAGTGACATCTAGAGTCTATGTGACATTTGTCACTTGCCATGCATGAAATTCTACCAACTTTTTACAAGTGTGCTAGTTCTAACTAACAAAGTACAAATCATCATGCATGTGTCCATTACACTTTGTGCATGCCTTGCATGTCACTGTGGAACACTTACAATTAATGCATGTGAATTGCCACGAGTTTCTACAAGCATGACTTTGCTAATTCTATGTCTACAAACTATATGCAAGTTGTATTCTTCAATCTAGATATTACATAACCATGTATCTCGAGTTCTATGTAGGCCAAACTTGGCATTTTGCATTTATGAGCTACATACTTGCATGGTACAACATTTGTAGCAAGCCAAGAAATCAATATGATTTGTTTTTTCAATTTTAACACTCCTCCTAAAAATAATCTATATTGATTTGAACATGGATCTTGGTATAACTCCAAGATTGGCTCTATGCTTGATAAAGGAACTTTTGCTCAAAGGTTTGGTGAGCATATCAGCAATACAAGATGATGTGTCGATGTGCTCCAAATTGATTTCCCCTCCAATGAGCTTCTCTCTCACGAAGTGATGTGCAACTTCGATATGCTTGCTCCTTGCATGGAATATCGGGTTGTTGGCAAGGGCTTGGGCTGAAATGTTGTCACACATGATCATAGGTAGACCCTCTTCCAAGATTATCTTTAGTTCCACTAGTAACCTCTTGATCCAAAGCACTTCCTTTGTTGTTGTAGTGAGTGCCTTGTACTCAGCTTCACATGATGAGAGTGATACAGTATCTTGCTTTTTGGAAAGCCAAGATATCAAGTTTCCTCCAAGATATATGACATAAGCACTTGCAGATTTTTGATCTGCTCTATCACTTGCAAAATCCGAGCTAGAATAACCAATAATAGAAAGATCTTCACTTTTATATAATAAACCAAAATCAAAAGTTGAAGATATATATCTAAGCACTCTCTTGGCCATTTTCCAATCATAGATAGTAAGATTTTGCATAGCCTGACTCAACTTATGAACACTAAAGCTTATATCAGGTCTAGTTATTGTGAGCCAAATTAAGAAGCCTATAAGACTTCTAAAAAGTGTGATGTCCACGAAGGATCTTTCATCACCTTTGTTAGAGTCCTTTACATTTTGCTCCATAGGTGTTTCTAAAATCTTACAATTCAACATATTGAACTTCTTTAACATTGAAAGAGCATACTTGGATTGACATACAAAAGCTTTATCTTTAAGAAAGTCAATCTCTAATCCTAGAATATAGTGAATTTTTCCAAGATCTTGCATCTTGAACTCTTTTTCAAGTGCAATCTTGGTTTCCTCAACTAACTTGATACTACTTCCTATCAAAATGATATCATCGACATAAATAAGAAGAATGACAATATCTTTATCAAAAAAACTTGACATATAAGGAAGGATCATAGTTACTAAGATTAAATCCTAGTGACTCAAGAAAGGTGTTAAGTCGAGAATACCATGATCTTGGAGCTTGCTTCAATCCATATAAACTTTTGCAGAGCAAGCGAAATTTTTCTTTGTCATGGATGAACCCAATAGGCTGATTCATATAAATCTCTTCTTCTAGATACCCATTTAGAAATGCATTAGAGACATCTAGTTGAAGAACTTGCCAGTTGAAAAAACAAGCAAGAAAAATTATGATTCTAATTGATACCATCTTTGCAACTGGAGCAAAGGTCTCCTCATAATCAAGTCCATAAATTTGAGCAAAACCTTTAGCACAAAGCCTAGCCTTGTACTTGTTGATTGTGCCATCTTGATTATACTTGACTCGAAAAACTCACTTGCAACCAATGGTGTGCTTGTTGGATGGAAGATCCACAAGCTCCCATATCTTGTTGACCATCAAAGCATCATATTCCTCCTTCATGGCAAGGTACCATTCGTTCGAGTTGAGTGCATCATATACATCCTTCGACTCCTCATGAGAAATAAAATAAGCACAATTAGTGGAGTTGATTTCCACTTGCTTGCCTCTATCTTCATAGGTAAGCCTTCTAGGCTCGGATCTTTCTCTTTGAGATCTCCTTGGTGAAAAGATTCGAGGTGACTCCTCCTCAATTCTCGGCCCCATATCTCCATGATAGTCTTCAAGGGTGATGATTGGAGTATCTTTGTGAGAATCTTTGAACTCGGCCTCCTCAAGAATGTATTTTTGATCTTCATGGAATATAACATCTCTACTCTCAATTATAGTTGAGGTGGAGGTAACATAGATTCCGTAAGCTTTCTTGTTGGATGCATATCCAACCATGATCCCTTTAATAGAATTAGGATCATCTCTTTTCCTCGTTTTCAAGGGCACATGAACAAAGCAAGTACAACCAAAACTCTAAGGTGATCTACCTTAGGTTTCTTCTTAAACAAGACTTCAAAAGGTGATTTTCCAGCAAGTGCATTGTGAGGTTTTCTATTGCACAAATAGTTTGCACAATTTATAGCTTCACCCCAATATTCAATAGGCAAAGAAGCTGCTACTTGAATTGCTTTAGCACATTCACATAAAGATTTGTTTTTCCTCTCAGCTACTCCATTTTGAGATGGAGAATAAGCACAAGAAAACTCTCTCTTTATTCCTTCACCTTCACAGTATTCATGAAACTTGTTGGAGATGTATTCACCTCCTCCATCACATCTTAAAACTTTAACTTTGAAAGAAAACTGTTTCTCAACATAAGCTTTGAAGATTAGGAAGTGATCAAAAACCATATCCTTTGAAGAAAGTAGATACATCCAAGTATATCTAGTAAAGTCATCAATAAAGGTGACAAAACATGTTGCACCACCAATACTTTTAGAAGAGGAAAAATGTATATCTAAGTGTATAAGCTCCAAAGGATGAGTAGTCTTTATAAAAGACTTCTGATATGGCTTTCTATGTGACTTTGCAATGGCACAAGCCTCACAAGGCTTGAAATCTTTAGAAAGAGATTTTGGAAGACCAATAGCCTTCACCTTCTTAACCATAGAAGACATAGATTTAAAGTTAGGATGACCCAACCTTCTATGCCACAGCTCCTCCCTAGATAACAAAGGAACGTCACAAAGGATTGCATTCTCATAAGAATTCAACTTAAAAATTCCACCACATCTAGATCCATCAGCAAGGATCTCTTCATTTTTCTTCATAAAACAAGTATTGGAGTTGAACTTTACATCACAACCATTATCAAGCAACTTTCCCACACTAATTAAGTTCTTTGTGAGTTTTGGAATGACAAGAACATTAGAAAGTGCAAGAACTTTTGAAGAAGCAAGTTTCAATGGAATGTTGCCAATTCCTTCTATTGGGCACTCATGATCATTAGCAGTATAAATAGATCTCTTGAGTCCTTTGTAAGGTGAACAGCTCATATGTGAAGAAGATCCACTATCTATGTACCAAGCTCCATCTTTCTTGAAAGGTGATGAAGAAAAACTGGACACCATGAGTGATCCTTCTCCATCACTTGCAATAGAATCTTCTTCAATCTCTTTGGAGAGATTAGCTTGCTTGAGTTGGTTTTTCTTCTTAAAGCAATTAGAGGCATAGTGCCCCTTCTTGCCACAGAAGAAACACTTCACTTTCTTCTTCTTGGTCTTTGAGTTAGAAGAATGAGATGTATCATCCTCTTCACCATCTTTGTCTCGATCTTTGGCTGTCTTTGTTGGATGCTTGAGAGAACTGGTTCTTACTCCTTCCTTTATGCTTGTCTTTGACAAAGAGGGCTTTGTCACTTCCACCATGCTCGAGTTTGTTCATCCTGAAGAGTTTATAGCTTTGTCTAGATTCTTCAGAAATAATAATTCCTTGGAGAGTTTCTAGATTAGGCAACTCCTCCTTAATAGCAAAAGACTGAACAAGATTATCATAGTCATCTTTCAAGCCATTCAGTATGACTTGAACTAGCTCATCTTGGTTAATAGTAACACCAACACAGGAAATCTCTCTATGTAAATCTTTAACTCTCAAAACATAGTTAGTGCACTCTCTTCACTTCTTTGAAAATTTTGGAAAATCTGATTCCTAAGAGTGAGTATTCTAGAAGTATTCTTTGCTTCATAGATGGACTTTAGTGCATCCCAAGCTTCTTTGGCTGTAGTGCAAGATCCTATCTCTCTCAGAATTTCATTAGACACACAAAGTGGATTGAGACACTTTGGCTAGTTTGAATCCTACTTTTGGCATGTGTGAAATGCTTAAAAAAAAACACAATTGACTCTCAGAAGGCTCAAAAGGTGTTCATTACTTCAAACTCAGTCTTGATCTTCAGTTTCTTGTGTAGAATGCTCAAAACAATGGATTCAGAACAAAGCAAGTTTGAATCAAATCAAAATGCTGGCACTCGGATTTTGGACCTATTGCTATCCTCTTTAAGAGCTTATAACTCTTGCTAGACACATCAGATTGATTTGGTTTCAATTTTTGAAAGTACAAATCATAAGCTTTCCATCAAGCTATAGCACTGCTATCTTTGGATCTATAAGCAAGGAGAACAAAGGGATTGAAAATCTCTGATTTTCACACATGCGGAGTTCCAGAATTCCGTACTACCACATTTCAGGTTTGAAAATTCAAATCCAATCCGATTTGATCCAAATACACTTCAGAGAAAGGTGAGAAAAAAAATGCAAAACTGCTTTTTTGCTTGATTTAGCTCTCAATTTCTTGTACAATCAGAGATGTTAGCATGCAAAGCTTAATTTGGCTATGATATCAGAACAAAATCTCCAGATTTGACACGTGTGGGGAATGTCCAAAAGTATGATCTAATTAAGCTTTGTGATTAGCATAGTAACCTGATTCTAGATTGATTAGCAAGATCTACTTCAGAAGAAATGGCTTAACCACAATCTAGCATGCTAAGCAACTGAATATGATAGCAATGAATCAATAATTAGCAAAAGTACAAAATATTAGTGTATAAGCATTAGCTTCAACACGACTTAGAGAGAGAAAGATAGAGAGATGACAAGCAAAATAGTTTAGATCCAAAATGGCATGAGATAGCTACAAAACTTTGGTTCTTCATCATTGATTGTGAGGAGAGCTACACATATTTATGGAGTTTGAGATAGCTCGAGGTAGAACCACATCCATTCATTACAAAATGACATCTAAAGTGACATCTAGAGTCTATGTGACATTTGTCACTTGCCATGCATGAAATTCTACCAACTTTTTACAAGTGTGCTAGTTCTAACTAACAAAGTACAAATCATCATGCATGTGTCCATTACACGTTGTGCATGCCTTGCATGTCACTATGGATCACTTACAATTAATGCATGTGAATTGCCACAAGTTTCTACAAGCATGAATTTGCTAAGTCTATGTCTACAAACTATATGCAAGTTGTATTCTTCAATCTAGATATTACATAACCATGTAGCTCGAGTTTTTTGTAGGCCAAACTTGGCATTTTGCATTTATGAGCTACATACTTGCATGGTACAACATTTGTAGCAAGCCAAGAAATCAATATGGATTGTTATTTCAATTTTAACAATATGTGACATAAGCGGCTTTAGACCCCTAAGATTTGAATTTTATATATATTGCGAATTGTGTTGTTCTCATCACTTTGCTCAGGGTACCAACACACCTTGTTTGTTAGGCATACTCAGAAGCCAGCTCAATTAGTTAGCATGGGTAGGTTGTGCCCAATCCTCTCTTGGAAATCAACGTTCACACAACATGGAATGGATTTAGTGAGCCATCACTTAGTGGTATGTAGTTAAAGTTAGAATCCATCACAATATCTTCTGGTTTGTGAGAGCCGAGACATCAACTTTTGCTTTTGTCATAGTTATGCTCAAAAGCTAGCGTAGCCTGCAAGCCTTTATGGTAGCGATGGAGTGCCTCATTGTAAAGATTGCATAGTGAAGATCCGACTAGATCCTGTTGCATACAACCAAAAGGAAAACTGTGGAGCAAAACCACCCAACCAATAGGAAATGGCTAGTCAATACCCTAACCACTTCACCCTCACCCCCATGCTATGGCGAATGAATGCAAGAGAGGAGCGTGCTCATGGCTACAAGGATCAGAAAATCCAATAAGTAGATGGGTGAGTTTTCACTAGTATATATTCTCTCCCATGAGGAGAAAATATTTCTCTTGGGATCCCCATGCAACCTAGAATAGCAATTGATCTTCTATTCTTGCATTATAGCAGTCAAACACCATGCAAGTGTCCAATTATAGGTCTGGGCCCTCATATAGTTATTAATTATTTTATCGGGCAAGCTCGGAATGACGAGGCATAACTAATAACCACATACACTAGAGTGACGGGCTATCCATGTCAAGAATTATTCTGCATCCTCATACTAGACATGGACGTAACATTCTTCCCCCCTTAAACAAGTTCTATCCGCAGAATGAGTAATTAGGGAAGATCCAATTTGTATGCTTTTAACTCTTTCTCATGAATCATTATTCTTAATCTGACCATCCAACCTAATTAAGCACTCAGAGATAGATGATTTCTTAATTGATTATCTCTAATTTTGAGTACTCTTTTAGGTTCCAAAGGTACATTGAGCGATAAGTCCTCCGAATGGGAAAAATCTTCAATGTATCCAACTATCATCATCATATAAACTAAGTCCACATGATATATTGGATGAGCAGTCAACCAATCATGAAGATCAAGTTCAAAAGCTAACAAATCAATCTTTTAATTTTCACATTTACCCTGAAAATCAATCCTTAGTACTTAGAGATGGAATAATTCTCAAATTATATATCTCTGTACTGAAGTACTATATTGACCTTTAGAAGTACACTAAGAGATAAATTTTCCTGTTGGGTCTAATTGTCTTCAATCTAGCAATGTCAACCTTCATGTAACCTCAATTCACATGAATCTCTGGGTGAAATGTCACCTTACATTGGAAATCGATGTTCAAAAGTTAAAGATCCAAACAATTATAGACCAAGACTATACACAATTACTTGTAGACCTATCATAAATGCTTCTTGATACCAATACACTTAGAATTTTTCAAAAACTAAGGTACAAAAATTCATCCTACCAAAATCTCTTAGAAGATCCATCAAGATAAAAATGACTTTAACTCAGTCCTAAGTACTCCAGATACTCTCTTGAGTTAAGTGCTCTTATTTTTAACAAACAAAAATATTCTTCTAGCCTGATTCTTAACCAGATTATGAGTTCCAAATTCTACAATCAACCAAGTAATTAAAGACCATTATAACATCCATCTTTAACAATATAAACTTTATACAATCACCTAAAACAACATCTAGATATTACAAAGTTCTGCTGAATTCCAATTGAATTCAGTGGTTATTCTTAATATTAGTTAGACTCTGTCATCCAATATGAGCTCACTGGGATTTAGTCAATAACTTAGGATATATTTCTCATCCAAGAAATATTCAATATCAAGAATCTTCTATATTCTATGCACACAACTTCTATAGATGAATCTTGATGACTCACAATTCATGTGTCTTATAAGCAATATAGATCAAAATAAATAGTTCTTGGTGAATTCTCTTCACACTGTTTATTTATCCAATTAACTACTAAATAGGAGTAATCCAATTACTCAGGTCAATTGTAATGATTTAGAGATCTTAGATGTCTAGGTGCAGATCTCAATTATACTAGTATAACACCACATTTAGATCCTTTCCTAAACCATAACTAAGTTAATGAATTATCCTTTCCACAGAGAGAACCATTAACCTACAAGTACTATTCTGCACATTACTTGTTCATATGTCTATGCACTCTGAATAGTTTAAGTATATGATATAAACTCAGTACATAGGAAACACATAACAGATCCACAAAATTAAGATGTACATAAGCAACGTATCCAACTATGTTCCTATACATAAACATAGGCTATAAACTGGCAGATAGCCTATGTTACTCACATAAACTCACTGAGAATCTTGCAACTACAAACAAACTCTATTTTTCATGAGTATATAACATATCTGGGAAATCTCTGAAGTGAATAATTCCACATCACAAGTTTTCCAACCATCTAACTCTTTTAAAAAAAATTCCTCAACCAATTAGCCTACTTCAGATCTTAGTATACAAACCAAGATTAGGCTAACTTATACAAACATCTTTGGACATAAGGTTAAGATTAAAGCTTTATTCCTCTGATCCAATCCATAACAAAATGGTAATTGGCAATAATTAGCGAACCTTAATTTAATCTTTATCACTACTTTCCATATTCATAAATATCTCACAGCTCAACATCTCCAAAACTCCTCTAGTTTTAGATTATTCAAAATAATTACTTAGAGAGTTCCTCTATTTCAACTGGATAGTTCTACCTTTGCACACATACTAGATTTTTTTTCAAACATCTATGCAACTGGGTGATTCATCGAAAGTCTTATTTCTATCTTTTCTTCTCCCCCTTTTAAAAAGAAGTTCCATAACTTTGATTAAAAAGACATCAAAGATCCAAAAAAGTCAATAATGAGTATCCAATATTATTACAAAACAGACTTTTTCCTCAAAATCCTAGAATATCTTATCCCGAGTAATAGAACTATTATATCTCAATAATCAACTATCAAATAGTAATTAACATTTGGGTCTAGGAAGTCTAAACTCCACTGAATCAATTGAAAACATCAATAGATTTTGAGCCATATATGGAAGTATGATTTCATATAACTTTTCAGTCCTTCAAAACCAAGTTCTACGTTAGAAGTAATTATATGAATCTCAATCCAATTGTCTCATATTTGAGAAATTTCTAAAAAGTAGAGGTTTAACATAAAAGAAATAGATTTCAAGTATTCCAAATTTTGTAAATAATGAGATACCATTTGAGATCGATCTATACCTCATAATTTCCCAAAATATCCAAAACAAAAATCCAATGGATTTCACTGTTAGTATGGCAATTACAATAATTACTAACCATTAGTCTACATATCATTCTCACCCAAGAAATCCCTTTTGGAATCACTGATGTCCCATACCACCAACTTTTCCTCCAAGAATCCTTTGCATTGAGATCTGTTTTGCCCAAAAAGTCAAAAAGTCTATTTGGCTATCCTATATCCAACTATAGGATCAAATTCACAACCAATTCCAGGAGATACATCTAATCATTGAAATCCCTCATGCTCCTTAAGTGTTACTCAAAGAATACTTCTCCACACTATACTCCAACATGGACAAGACGAAAATGTATTGTTCAAGTACAGATGAAATGCCTCAAGTGTATTCACTAACCCAAAAGGAACACAGATCTTAACAAAACCAAATACCATACTACCCTAGATATCCAATATCTATTTCAGAATCGGTAAAAAAAAAACTTAATTCTTTTATACGTTAGAATTTCTCTTGGTTGTCACAGTCATTATAAAAAATTAAAAAAACACTCTATAATGACACAAATAGAAATTAAATTACTAGATTCCTATACCTTTCATCTGCCATCACTTGCAAGATCGAAATCCAATTTCCAAACCGAGATGGTTCCATAAATGGATTATCTGACTTGCCACTCACTTCTCTCTTAGAATCTTCGATTTCACAAAATTCTACTTAACACTAGGAAAAAGGAATCTAGATTTCCATAGGCAGTCTTCTTGATTAATTCATTTGCTATCAGTTATACTTCAAGAATTGAAAGTAGATTAATAAAATTGATCGATTGGGTCAACCAATCAACTAACCCTTAGACTTCCTCTCTTTCCTCCCTTCCAAATATGTTTTAGACTAAAAGCCCTAAATTTGTACTCGAAAAAAATTCAATTTGATATCAGTAGTACTTTAACTACTAATGAACCAGACTGTCTTGATTGTTCAACTAATTAAGTGCCACACTCAATTACTGGCAAATCCTCTTATGGATCAGCATAAAAATTGTTCCAATAAGATTTACATTATTCTTGGTCTTTATTGATCCCAAAAAACAAGAAATACTCCTATTAATTGACAGATTCCCAAAAATCTTCAATCAAAAGTGAAAGGTACTATGACCTTACAAAACTGACTAATTTCAACTCATTAAGGTCATTCATTTTTCAAGCAATTTCTGTTTGATCAGTAACCAAAAAATTGAACAAATCCAAAACTTTCATGGTTACTTCAAATTTTACGTAAACTAGGATTTTCAAATTCTGTTCGATATGGACCTAAACTATGAAAATTGATTTAAAGCATCGACTTAGCAGTTTCATAGTTACCATCACATTCCCAAAGGATTCCGAAACATCCGGCATGCATCAAATATGACATGTAGTGATTTCTAAAAAAATCAAATTTTTTACGTAAATTGCCTTGTATGCATCCAAACATGCATACATGTCTATCCATACATTTTCATCAAAAGAAAAGCACTACACTGAGTTACATGCATGCATGCATCAGAACGTTACAGAAAATTTCCAAATTTTAGTTCAAAAATTGCCAAACTTGCGATAGCCATAACTTTTTCTACATGACACTAAATTGGTCGATGTAAAGCACAATATAGAGGAAGAGTAGGTCTACAAGAACTTGCCACATCACCCTACCACCTAGGCTTCACACGTGCGAGCTGTAATTGACCAAAAAATAGGTAAGAGAGCGCACTTTTTGAAGGTTGATTCATCAAAAATCCATCTAAAGCCCAATAAGCATCCAATCAGAGGTTAAAACCACTCTTCTAAGGTTTACTAGAGAGGCATAGAGGCTTCTATCAGGTCCAGCAAGCAATCATGGGCTCAGATCATGCAAAAATTGCACTTTTGGACTCCTTCAACAAGCAAAACTTGAACATTATGGTGCCTAAGCCTCACACAACCAAATTGGATGCATGATGGCTCAAATAAAAAAAACCATCAAAAACCATGTTTTTTGACCAATTTTGACCAAAATTTGTGGATCAAATCCACAATTGAGTGCAATCAGACCCAAATACCTATAAATCCATTACATGCAAGCACTAATTTCTGATTTCAGCCAATTAGGGTTCTTATAGCCCATTTCTAGTCCAAAAACTCCAATTTTTGGCTAAAAATCACTCTTTAAGCACTCTTTTGACTTTTCAACCGACATGCAATCATTAGATCCAATAAAAAATGACTGTAAAACAGCAAGTACAATATGAAAAACGTACTTAGCAATGATAAATTCCAAGCCAAAATTTTCGATTCTACATGAAAAATCACAAAAAACTGCCAAACATCCATTGATTTCAATCAATTTTTGCTAGATCTTTAATAAGATATAGGTTGCATTGAAAGCATTTGACTTCAAATAAATTAGAAGTGATTGCTATATTGAAATCAAGATAAACTTGAAAAATGCAAGAATGTATTATAAAGATGCAATAATTATATAAACTATCATTTTATCACAAACATGATTGTTTACGTAATTTATGTATAATTTATTCATCATCACAAGTTTCAAATTCATCAGCCAATACATCTTGCAACTCATCTCCACTTAGATGATTTTCATCATCACTATAGTAATCGAACCCTCTCTCAATATTGTCGTTTGTGTCATAATCATTCGATTCATTTATATTATTTTCTATAATATTTAGAGAACTTGGAGATATTTCTATATCCGCATCAACCATGTTTGTGTTGTCAATATTCAAGTCCTCCATTTCATTCTCAATGTATGCATTTTCAAATACATGTCTAGCGCGTGGCTTTACTTGAACAACATACCACCACTTGTTGTTTAGTCGCCGAGTACAAAGCTTTGACAACCACTACAAAGGAGGTACTTTGGATCAAGAGATTATTGGTGGAGCTAAAGATCATGGATTCAGAGGAGGCACCAATCATCTACAATGACAATATATCAGCCCAACACCTTGCATCTAACTTAATCTTCCATGCAAGATCTAAGCACATTGAGATATGCCATCACTTTGTGAGAGAAATGGTGCAAGCCAAAGAGATTGCTTTGGAGCATGTTCCAAGCAATGAATGTGTAGCTGATCTACTTACTAAACCACTTCAAAAGACACCTTTGGTGAGCAAGAGTTAAGGGCTAGATATAGGTCCCATCATCCATAGACTTTTGTAGGTACTTTGTAAGGCAAGACTAGCATATTCATTGTCTTGGTTCCAATAGGACAACAACTAGGGCTCTAGGTGGGACATAGACTTGCAGGTCTCATTTAATGCCCAAGTACATTTCAAATTTGAAAATTGCTTATGAATTTTAATCAACCCACTTTTGTGTCCCCCTTCACATTCAAACTAAGACTACCTCACTTTCATTAGCCTTTCACATACCAAATAATTTATTTTTTTTCAATGGCTATTATTTTTTTCAAAATTGGACCTCAAGATACATTTTCATTTCGCCATGGATTTAGTCTGTTTGACCTCAGAACCTCAAAAAAGGTGTTTATAAGTCAATTTGTTTTTATTAGTTTGCAAATAGAAATATATCCCGGAAGCCAGTTTTTCGTTTTTTCTTGGCCCGAAATTGCGATTTTTGGCCGTTTCGCTTCATCAGAAGGCCAAAAATTGCGTTTCAGACCAAAAAAAAAAAAAAAATTCAAAATCACGGTAAGTCAGACGGCCCAAAATCGTGCCTTAGCGTGATTTTGAAAAAAAAAAAAAATTGGTCCGAAACACAATTTTTGGCCTTCTAATGAAGCGAAACGACCAAAAATCGCGATTTCGGACCAAAAAAAACGAAAAACTGGCCTCCGGGGGATACATTTTTGTTTCGCTATGGATTTAGTATGTTGACCTCAGAACCTTAAAAAAGGTGTTTATAAGTCAATTTGTTTTTATTAGTTTGCAAAGAGAAATATATTCCGAAAGCCAGTTTTTTGTTTTTTTTTGGCCTGAAATCGCGATTTTTGGCTGTTTCACTTCATCAGAAGGCCAAAAATTGCGTTTCAGACCAAATATATATATATATATATATATATATATATATATATATATATATATATATATATATATATATATATATATATATATATATATATATATATATATATATATATATATATATATATATATATATATTTTCAAATTCACGGTCAAACGGCCCAAAATCGTGCCTTACCGTGATTTTGAAAAAAAAGAAATTAGTCCGAAACGCAATTTTTGGCCTTTTGATGAAGCGAAACGGCCAAAAATCGTGATTTCGGACCAAAAAACGAAAAACTGGCCTCCGAAATATATTTCTGTTTGTAAACTAATAAAAACAAATTGACTTCTAAATACTTTTTTTGAGGTTCTGAGGTCAAACAGACTAAATCCATGGCAAAATGAAAATGTATTCCAAAGGTCAATTTCGAAAAAAAATGATATCCATCTGAAAAAAATAAATTATTTGTTATGTGAAAGGCTAATGAAAGTGAGGTAGTCTTAGTTTGAATGTGAAGGGGGACACAAAAGTGGGTTGATTAAAATTCATAAGCAAGTTTCAAATTTGAAATGTACTTGGGCATTAAATGAGGCTTGCAAGTCTATGTCTTACCTAGAGCACTAGCTATTGTCCTATTGTTGGCTACTAGGTACTGTGTGTAGCTATTGTTGGTTACTAGGTACTTTCAAGTGTATCCATATAGGGTTAATGCTAGGTGTACTTTGTGGGCCCACACTTGATTTAATCTACACCATTGAATCTGCCATGTCATATGGACCATTCCTGCTCAATTGTCACACTTTTATTGGTACACGTGTCTTCATTAACACTAATCCAGATTAGTGAAGAGGCTCTTTTTGAGTTCAAAAAAGGCCCTAATTGGCATAGACCCCTCAGGATTCAGCATAGATTTGAAAAAATCTAACTGGATCTGTTAATCCATTATATTTGGGTAGATCCAATCGGGGTGCTCTTCTAACAATAATTGGATTGACCTCCTGTGGAGCACCTCCAGGAGCAGCTCCAGGGGCAGCTCCAGGGACAGCCATCTTTACAAATTTAGATCAAATCAATAATGAGATTGGATATAGATTTTTCCAAAAAAAACTATCTCAGATTAGATCTGCTAGCTCTATTCCACTTTTTAAGAATCTGATTCTCCATGATGAAAAACTTTTCGAAATTCGATCAATCGATACTTCTCAAAAATGATAAATCTCTCAGAATCCAATTTAGAATATATCAGATTTGATCCAAATTTTGACAGAGATTTGATCTAGAAAATCAGAAACTAAAAATAGGACTGACGAATGTTCTCTAAGCGAAGGTTGGCTCGGCGAAGGTTCATCAGTACTATTTTGGGAAAAAAAAACTCTCTGAACAACTTTTTTGACAATTTCTTGAAAATTAACCTTCCCGACTTCTCAGATGGAAGATCTAACACAGATAAAACTATGGAAAACCGGACGAAGGTTTCTGACACAAGAAAATACAATTTATGTAATCTGACGAGGGTAAAAATCAAGATTTTTTGTGATCTAATCAAGATGAATCTTTGCCGAACTCAAAATTAGTATTTTTTTTATAAATAGAATGTTTAGAAAACTTGGCGAAGGTTCTGGCGAAGGATCAAGAGTAATACTGGTAATTTTGCAAAAAAGTGACTTTTTTGGCAAAAATATGACAATATGACAACTGATCCTCTGAAACCCTTCTTATTTTTGATATTATTTTTTGTCGACCTGGCAGTAGATAGATCTGAATCACATCTAAGCACAAGGAATCGGGCGAAGGTTCTTTTTTAGTATTTTTTAGGGTTTTGATAATTTTTGGTGGTTTTTGGTGGTTTTTCTGATGTTTCTAAAAATCTGCTGGGAATTAATCTTCGCCCTTCAAACTAAAGGTTCTGTAAACAAAACCGAAGGTGTCTGCAACTCGGAAAAGGTTTCCTGAAAGAGGGTAAAAAGCTCTGAGCTCTGATTATGCTTTTTGCCTCTTTTTGACCAAATTTGATAGATTTGACCGATTTTTGTTATTTTCTCTGATATCTCAGATCCAAATGAATCTTAAGATTGGTGATCTGAATAGCTTTTCATGTTCAATAATCAGATTAGATTTCAAACAAGCAAATCCACTCAAATCAAGCAAAATCAATCCCAAACTAACTCTAAAATGCAGATCTAACACTATTCATGCCACGACAAGATGCCTAATGCAAGCTAACCATCAACCAAACATGCTGCAAACTGAAAAATTGGTGTAGCTCCCCGGAAACGATGCCAAAATTGTAGTGGGTTTCTTTTCTTGCCTAACCTGAATCCAAGATCTAGTCAATCTAGCATCAAAGAGACGGAGTTAGTTGTCACGCGGAGGTTCGTTCCCATGAGAGTGATAATATAGTTCAGATTTCAACATGAATGGAGGATCTAACACTAACATCCATTAACACTAAGCATTAACACTACATCCATTAACCCTACTTCCATTAACCCTAAATCCACAACAATGATAGAAACTTACTCTTCTCTCTCTCCTTTTCTCTCTCACCAAAGCATAAGAAATAGCAATTCCAATAATGATCAAATCCAACAATTAGCAAATACCAAAGAAAGCATGAGAAATGGAGGAAAAGAGAGGAAGAGCAAGGACATTCATCAATCCATTTCTAAAGAGAGCCAATCTGCTTTATTGAAATGAGAAAATGAACATCAGGAGCAACTCGATTTGGTCCCTTTTTATAGTAGAGAGGAGGACCCTGGCCTCTGAATCCTATTGGTCTAGTCTTGCCTCTCTTTTAATTCAAATTTAAAAAAGTGTGGGAAGCATCAAAATTGGAGGGAAACCCAACTTTATTCACTAACTTGACATTTAGGCCCTGCGACATTAAAAGTCCCACAAAAAGGCCTAAAATCCTTTATTAAATTTTAACTAATCAATCAAATAACTATGTAATCATCGAGTTGGACTTACACACGCAGGATGCCAAATCCCTCTCACTTATTAACTAGGGTTAGGGTGGCCTTGGGATCCGCAAACCCTCCAACAAAAGGACATAGAGACAATATATGGGTATGATAAAAAAATATCACGAAGGAAGGAGAAAATATTTGTGATGTGATGGGGCCCACTATATGCATAAAACATGTGTCAAAATAAGGAGAAGAGGATGAAGGTTGAAAAGTTTGCATGTCGAAGGGTGGCCTCTCGTCAACTCCTATAAAACGAGCACAAAATGTTAAGAAGAAAAGATATAAGAGAGAGAGGTGTCTCACCTTGTTATGCTGCTACCATAGAGAGCCAATTTTTCCTTGCTATGCTACTGGTTTGGTATCTCCCTATAGAGGATGATAAACCTGCTATGCTGAGAAGCCATTGTCATGAGGGATGGATGGAAGGACCTTTAGCTACCTTGTTATACTTTTGCAAAAGATTTGATGTTCCATTAGCTAGTAATGTTGTTGTGACAGAAATAGAAAAGGAGAGAAGGTTGAAGTTGGAGTAAGGATCTAATTCTGTCATATAAAGGTCTTAAACTTCCAACCAATCTATTATGATTCCGAGCATTACTTCTCATAGAATTACTATATCAATTCTGAGTAGACTCACAATTATTCATATGTTTTGAGTAGGAAGTTTACCTGAGTTTATGTTGCATTCTCTGAGTGTTGGCCCTCACACATTTACGTTTGCAATTCTGAGTATATGGCTCACATAGTGGAGGGAGCTGATTTCTACCCATCAGTCCGATGGTCTATGAAGTAAGAAGGTGAAAATTTTGAGTATAAGCAATCTAGAAAGCCATAAGTGTTACGTCCATGTCTAGTATGAGGGATTCGGAATAATTCCTGACATGAATAGCTGGTCACTCTAGTATATGTGGTTCTTAGTTATGTCTCATCATTCTGAGCTTGGCCGATAAAGTAATTAATAATCATATGAGGGCCCAGACCTATAATTTGGACACTTGTATGGTGTTTGACTACTATAATGCAAGAATAGGAGGTCAATTACTATTCCAGGTTACATGGGGATCCTAAGAGAAATATTCTCTCATCATGGGAGAGAATATATACTAGTGGAAACTTGCCCATCTACCTATTGGATTTTCAGATCTTGTAGCCAGGAGCCCCCTCCTCTCTTGCATTCACTCACCATGGCATGGGGTTGAAGTGGTTAGGGTATTGACTAGCCATTTCCTGTTGGTTGGGTGGTTTTGCTCCATAGGTGTCATTTTGGTTGCATGCAACAAGATCTACTTGGATCTTAACTAGGCGGTCTTTACAGTGGTATTAGAGCTTGGCTTTGCATCAATCGGAAGGTGGAGCTGCTTAGTGTTTAGGTTTTAACACAAAATATTCAACTGTATCAAAAAACTACAATGGTTTTTAATCTAATTAGTTATACATTCTTAATATTCGATATTTGAATTATAAGATGATATCTTTTATTTGAGAACGTGAATAGTCTTAATAGTGGTATTTGTGTTTTTTTTAAAATAATGTTCAATTTTCATATCTTGATTTAAGTTCCAATTTGTATATATTGTTGTTCAATGTTGATGTCTTATTTGTTTTCCCATGTTCGAAGGAATACGAATCGTCATCTAGTTCTAGTGATGATCACATACATTCTGTATCCACCACAAGATTGGGATACAATGGGCCACATATAGGTCAACTATCTCATCGTGAGCGGAAGAGATTACGAGCCATGATGAGAATAGATGAACAACATCTTCACAAGACAAATCGGTCTCGACCTAACTCTTCTTCTTTCTCAAAATCAAGTTCAAGTGATGAACATGACTGTTGCAAGATGAAGATGAAATTATGAACAACTTGATAAATGATATCTTTGAGCATCATGACAATATGAAAGAACCCACTAAACATGGTACCGAATCTTTTGTGACTGACAAGGAAAGGAAATTGAGAGAAGAATCACATACACCATTATACACTAGAGCAGAGATATCTCGTTTGTCCGCTACGTCGCTTCTATTGAATCTCCAAGCAAAATATAAATGGAGTGATACAAGTGTTACATCTTTATTTGGGTAAAGAAGATTGAATTATTTTTTATTTAACTAAGTGTGTACTTGTGTAAGTTAAAAGTTTTAGTTGAATAAGCAATTGTGTTTCATGTTATGAAAATTCATTTGGCTATATGCAGGGTATTGCACAAACTACTCCCAAACAGAAATAGCATGCTAGAGACGAGAGCCGAGGCATGCAAGATGTTGAATGCAATGGAAATGGACTATACACAACATCATGCTTGTCCAAAAGATTGCATCTTGTATCGTGGTGAGTATCAAGGACTAACAAATTGTCCTATATGTGAGACTCCTTGATATCGAGATAATTTGCAAGGGACCGCTATCCCAAGCAAGGTGTTGAGACATTTTCCAATAATTCCATGATTGCAACAATTGTTTCGTTGCAAATCCCTTGTAGAATCGATGAATTGGCATGCTAGCCACCGTTCTTCAGATGGGGTTATGAGAGTAACCTCAAATTCTCCTGCATGGAAACACATTGACAAAGAATATCCATGTTTTGCAAGTGAATCTAGAAACATAAGATTTGGACTTGCAACAGATGGGGTGAATTCCTTTGGCAAGATGTCAAGCACGTGGTCTACTTGGCCAGTGGTGTTGGTCAACTACAACATTCCACCTTGGCTAACTATAAAAAAAAGACATCTCATGTTAGCAGTTTTAATTCCTAGAAAACACAAAGTAAAAAATATGGATGTCTACCTTGCACCATTAGTTGAAGAATTGGAGCTATTATGGAAGGATGTTCAAGCTTATGACATCTCATGTCCAATACAAGACAACAACTTTTTGGTGCGCGCAATTCTAATGTGGACACTACATGACTATCCAGGATTGGGTGATTGTTTAGGTGACTAGAATATGAGATCATCTATATTTTCTATATATTTATTTTTTCTATATTTGCTATTTATGTTTGATTTTTTGATCTAAAAGTAACACGAATTGCATTTGATTTCTTGAGGTTTTACAACTTTCGGATATCACGCGTGTCTCGTTTGTGGACCAAATATTGATGCTCGACACTCACTGTCATCTAAGCAAAGTTGTATATGAAAATCATCGCAAATACTTGCATGAGGATCATTTGTTTCGGCATACACAAAGAAGAGGATTTGGAGGAAAGACAAAAACAAGGATGCCTCCAAAGAGAATGTCCATGGCAGATTGGCACAAGTTCTAGATTGAATATGAGACCAAGCCAATCAATGGTATGAAAAGACTATGTATCTTTCATTGTCTACCATATTGGAATAAACTTTTGATCAATCACTTGTTTGATCCTATGCATATATTCAAAAATGTCGGTGAATCAATATGGAAACACTTGGTGGGCGAAAAAGATAGTATTAATGCAAGACAAGACCTACAAGAATCAAAGACAAAAAAAGAGTACTTGCCAAAATCCCGTACAGATGGAAATACTCATATCATTCAAAGAGCCCCTTGAATTCTTACCAAGGAAGAGTACAAGTATGTACGGTCAGTCATTTGCGAGATGAAAACACGAACTGGTTTTGCTCATTCACTACAAACATCATTCACAGCAGAAGAAAAACTTCATGGTCTTAAATCTCATGATTGGTTGAAGATGCTTGAGTACATATTTCCAATGTGTGTTTGTGGTTGTCTAACTGATCAACTTTGCGATACCATTTACAAATTAGCATTCATTGTCAGGTACTTACATTTCTTTCACTCACGTTTTATGCTATTGCATATTTATTTTACCTACGAATTCGATAAAGTCATATGATGATCATATACTACAAATATGGTGTAGATGGATTTGTGACAAGGAGATTCGTGAGATAGATGTGGAGAAAAAACATGAAGATATAGTGGAGGCTGTATGTATGCTTCAGAGAGATTTTCCAACCTCCATCTTGGACATACAAGTGCATCTACTTGTGCACTTGGTCCAAGAAATTGGTATTGCCGGTCCTGTTCTGCACTCAAGGTACAAAATACATTAGTTTGGTTTTTGTGGCTTCAATATATTTAGCATTATTTTTTTATGTCATTGAACATTGCTCTTATCATGCAATAAATGTTTATAGGTGGATGTTTTTTTGGGAGAGATTCATGAAAATTTTGAAAGATTTTGTGCGTCAAAAGGCAAGACCAGAGGGAAGTATGGCCAAGGGTGGTTAGCGCAAGCTGCACCTTCAAGTGATGTTGAGCCATTGCCCAACCAATGCACCATAGAATGGATGGTTGACACACTCCAACAAGCAAGATCAAATGGACAACTCATATTTGACATGGATGTTGAGCCATTGCCCAACCAATGCACCATAGAATGGATGGCTGACACACTCCAACAAGCAAGATCAAATGGACAAGTCATATCTGACATGGCATGGGACTTTGCAAGAGGATGTGATTGGAAAGTTTGTTTATTGTTTAATTTTTAAAAAAAATACAATGTAGCTTGTATAATGATTGATTACTGTCTTAATTACAATTTATATGTGGCAGTATCGAAAGTATAGTGCAATGCGGGCATATGGTCGTCATCATCGCGTTGAACGAGTTGATATGAAACGACGAACTTATGATTGTTATGGCATCTTTTAATCAAGAAAGTTGGAGTAGTGCACGAGAACAAAGTCCAATCTCTGGAGAGATTGAGTATGTAGGAACTACTATTCATGTGGACCTTAGTTCTATGTTGGAACAAATTTTTTAACTTAACATTGTTAAATGTGCAGGTATTTTTTCAATATGGTAACCCAAGGTAAACGTGCCACGTAGGATTGATTAACACTAGAGTAATTATGATTAACAAACCTGTTTAGACAAGGAAGAGGCCCTTTTTGAGTCCAAAAAGGGAATACGTGAGATTTATCCTCAAGATAAACTTAAGCTGTTTCCTATGGCCTTAACAGGCGCAACACAAGATTGGTATTATAACCAAGATAAAACTGAGTGTAAAGATTGGGAGGTTGTTAAACGAGCCCTTATCACACGGTTCAAACCGCGGAAGTTTATGGAAGACCCTTTCCTACTTTTAAGTAAAATTAAAATGGGAAAGCGAAAAATGGTTCAAGATTACATCGAAAGGGTGAAATGTCTTAGATCTGAATGTGAACCTGAGCTGATTAATGAAAATGCCATGATTATGTGATTTTTTTCAGGTCTACCTAAACGGATCAGACGTGAGCTGAAACGCCATAATGAGTACGCACTTTTGCAAAATGCTATGGACGATGCAATTCGGGAGGAGGATGAAGATTCAGATGATGAGCCGAATGTCAGTATGTTGCCTTATACAACAAGGCAGACTACTACGACATCCACCACTATTGCATCAACGAATGCCAATACTACTGCAGAAATGATGCTCAATGAGTTCGAGAAACTTGGGAAGATCCAACAGAAACAAATGGAAAAGTTGCAGTTGCAATTTGATGAGAAGATCAAAGCATTGGAAAATTTCCACGGAGAAGCAAACAAGGAACCTGAGAAGTTTGCAAAGACTTTTCCTACTAGGAAAAATATCTAGTGTTCTATTTGTACAGGAAATCACACAGTGAACGAGTGTCTTCAATTGAAAAAACGAATGGAAATCAGTGTTTGCCATCTGTGTAATTCACCTGACCATGAGACTGCTTTTTGCAACTTCAACCCTCGGATAATTCAGCAATGGTATGCCCAGATGGGATATCGAGATCCACACTATGGAGGAAATCCAGCAGCAAGACTATGACAATCTACTCTTGGATACCTGGAACGTCTAGCTTTGCCTGCCTCACCAAAACACTCCGCTCCTCCTGCCAATTTGATGGAACCAGAACTTTTTGAAGTGCTGAGAAATGGAGCTATGGTAATGATCAGGAAGGTGGATCTTCAGAACATTATGCCATTTATGCTGCAGCTCAACAACAAGCCTCGAAAAATTGGACCAGAGCACCACTTGGATGCTTTGCATGTGGAGAAAATCACAGAGGTGCAGAATACCCAAATAAAGAAAAATTTGTACCATTCTGTCGTGATTGTGGATATGGGCATTGCTATAAAGACTGTCCAGCAAGACCAAAGCCACCACCAGCTACAGCACCTGTAAATTTGATAACCATCAAGCAAGGATCAATAGCTCAGAATAAACCAAGTGCACTCTTGATGGTGGTCACCAGAGCACAAAAGCAAAAAAAACCAGTAGTGGATCTAGTACCTGCTGATTCTATACCATTGAACAAAACACCAACAGCATCGGGAGTCTATCCAACTCTTAATGCAGAAAAACGAAGATATCATGATATGAGACAGTGGATTAAACATCTGCAAAAAGAAGAGAAACTTGAAGCTGCTAAAATAACAACTGAAGTTCGGTCTTCACCATTGCAGCCTCCAAGAAATTTACGTATAGATATGAATGATCAATTACATCATCACGAAGAACCCTTCAAGATGACTGAACCGGAAGCACCGCATACAGAATCACTCATGAACATTTTGTCTAGCAAGATCAATATTTCATTGGGAGAGTTCCTAAAGTTGGTGCCAAAAGCAAAAGAAATCTTAGCGCAAAAGTTAGCTCAAGAAGAACCAGAAGTCCATTAGGAGCCGCTTTTTTGTGCTGGATTTGAAGAATCTAACGATGTACTCCATGTTGGAGCCGCTTGGGAAAGTGAACAAAAGAATATCACTCTGCCGATACAACATAGACAATTTTCTAAAGAAACAGCCGTGATAGATGGCGGTTCAGGAGTTAACTTGATTTCTACAAAGCTATGTACAAAATGGGGCCTTACAAAGGTTAAGCCTGCTACTTTTTCTATTAAGCTAGCTGATCAAACGATAGTTCATCCATGAGGAATGGTGGAAGATATACATGTTAGGATTGTAGGAGTACAGTTCGTCATTACTTTCGTCATGATGGACTTACCAGAAACACCAAATGTCTACCGAGTTCTCTTAGGACGTCCATGGTTACGAGTTGCGCAAGTAATTCATAACTGTACCGGAAAAATCACTTTTGAAAATTGTGAACATGCAGTTAAAGTTGATCCTACGACTTGGACTATCAAACTAGTGGTTCAAAAAGCAGATGACGATTCATCAACAATGGATCACACTTGTGATCAACCAGGAAAAAAATTGGGAGTTCACTACGATTCTCAAACGGATACTGTCAATTGGAACGAAGCTCTTGCAACAATTGATTGTACAGCAGGATATATGTGTCAACAAGATATTCAATCAGAGATGAGTGAGATTTTCTTATTAGATCGAACTTTTGGATACGCCAATCACGTTTTCACTAAATGTGCTTAATGTAGCCTGGATATCAACAAAACCTATACCAGATCCAATTGAGAATGATCTCATACCAGTGAGCCATGCCTTAACTTATGATGGCAATGCAAAACTTACGGATGAACAAATTCTACATCATATGGATCTGACCAGATTTGGAGTGCGTAATATTCCTGATGAACCAACAATCAAATCGTCCAAAGCAGTTATATTAAAGGGAGACAGGATCACAGGTTCGATGACGAAGAAACAAACTAAGCAACATTATAATACGGTTCTGAAATGGGAAAATCCCCCTCAAAAGATCGATTCAAAGGAAGTGCCACCTCTATTGGATGAAGATCCTTCAAGTTAGATTTTCAGTAGGACATCATCGTCTAGGAAGTCTTCACCTGTGAAGAAAGATTTATCATCCTGAAAGTCATCACGTCCACGATCAATTCCTGCTAAGAAGGCTAAACAAAGATCCAAGACAAGTCCTTTTGAAAAAGAACAAGCAAATGTAGTCCAACATGATATGCCAGAGCATTTTAAACGTTATACATTGGATGATGTGGTTATCATGTTACCTAAAGCACATCGTAAACCTGAAGAATACATGTTGGAATCTAAAGAGGTTTATGATGGCCAAGCTAGGATGCAGCCAATGAATCTTGCCAAACCAGGAGAACCGGAAAAGATTGTACAAGTGGGATCACAACTTACTCCTGAACAGTATCAAGCACTCCATTTGTTACTTATTAAGTATCAAGATTGCTTTGCATGGACTTATCAAGATTTGAAGGGTATTCCGACATCAATGATTAAACATACCATACCTGAATACCTGATGCAGTACCAAAGGTTACAAAGTTCTATCGCTGTAATCCTAATGTAGCAAATCTAATAAAGAAAGAACTTCAGAGACTGCTTGACGCCGATTTCATTTATGAGATCGAGCACACCGAATGGATTTCACCGATTGTCATTGTTCCTAAGAAAAACGGGAAATTACGAATCTGTGTGAATCTCAAAGCATTGAATAAAGTGATACGGAAGGATCACTTTCTGTTACCTTTTACTGAAAGCATTTTAGATCGCTTTGCTGGAGCGGAAGCTTAAAGTTTCTTGGATGGATTTAGTGGTTACAACCAGGTTAAGATTGCACCTACCGATCGTCACAAAACTGCTTTTGCAACAGAATGGGACACCTATGCTTACAAAGTAATGCCGTTTGGACTCTGTAATGCACCAAGTTCATTCCAAAGAGTAATGCAATTTGCCTTTAAAGATTATCTGCAGAAATTCCTTGAAATTTACTTGGACGACTTGGGAGTTCATAGTACAGATACAAACCACTTGGATTGATTGGAGAAAGTATTTGAAAGATGCTGCAAATATCATATTTCTCTAAATTTAGAAAAATGCCAGATATGGTTTTTTCACGGAGTTGTGTTTGGACATGTGATATCAAGACATGGTATTGCCACCGATTATTCTAAGATCAAAGTTATTGTGGAATTGCCACCGCCAACAACAATTTGAGGAGTTTATGTGTTTATGGGTCATGCGAACTACTATCGAATTGTTATTATCTTCTTTGTGGATCTAGCACAACATATATACAAACTAACTATTGTTTCTATTTGGACAGTAGAGGCGTTAGAAGCCTTTGAAAAATTAAAAAAAACATTATCTTGAGCACCAATACTGCGTTCTCCAGATTGGACATTAGAGTTTCATGTTCATACGGATGCCTCAAGATACGCCATTGGATTAGTTTTGACACAGCCAGGTGACTATAAGAAGGATTATCCTATACGATTTGCAAGTAGACAGCTTACAGATTCAGAGAAGAATTATTCAACAACAGAACGTGGAGCACTAGCCATGATTTTTTCTGTTCAAAAATTTCGTCACTACCTCATGGAAACGCACTTTGCATTTTATACGGATTATCAACCGTTACTTTACTTGGTAAATAAGACGTGTAATACTGGACATATTGCAAGATGGTTATTATTATTGACTGAATTTGACTTTCGAATTGTGGTCAGAAAGGGGAAGCAACATTATCTAGCCGATCACGTTTCACGAATTGAATCCACACCAGTTAATACTGAAGTGGATGATGAACTGCCAGATGTTGCATTGTTCTATGTTGAAGCAGTACTTGAGTGGGTGGCAGATATTGTTGAGTACCTGATGCTAGGACAACCGAATGACTCTTTGACAAAAATACAAAAAAGACAATTGATTCATAAGGCTCAATCTTATCAATTAATTGTAGGGTAATTTGTATCGTCGTGGATCAGATAATATTTTATGAAGATGTGTTTTATCGCATGAAGTACTAGATTTAATCATGTTTTCACATGATGGCATGGGTGGAGGACACTTCTCTACAGATATTACTGTTCGCAAACTTTTACAATCTGGATGTTGGTGGCCTATGCTTCATAAGGACACAGAAAATTTTATTCAGACATGTGATGTCTGCCAGCAAGCACGATGGCCTACATTATGAACTCTTACATCCGGTTTTATCGCAAGCACCGTTTGAAAAATGGGGACTGGATTATGTTGGTCCTATTCATCCAGCTGCACAAGGATCTTAGGCCCGATACATTATCATCGCAACTGATTATATGACCAAGTGGGTTGAAGCCAAAGCTGTCAAAGTGGCTGATGCGAAATCTACGGCCAAGTTTCTATATGAAAATATTATAATCAAATTTGGATGTCCGATCGAAATTGTCAGTGATCGGGGTACACACTTTGTTAATCAAACAATAAAGTATTTGCTGGAAGATTTTTTTGTTATACACAGATTTAGTACTCCCTATTATCCCAAAGGGAATGGCCAAGCTGAATCTTCCAATAAGATTCTCTGCACCATTATGACAAAGACAGTTGAAGCGAGTCGGTCTGATTGGGAACATAAACTGTATGCAACATTATGGGCATTCAAAACCGCTTACAAAAATAGTACAAATCAAACACCTTTTCAACTGGTTTATGGTCAAGATGTTGTTATGCCAATTGAATTTTTAATCCCATCTTTACGCATAGCAGCAACCGAACGATTCCAGCACGCACCAGCCTAGCACACACTAGCCCCGTCCGCTCCTCCCCCATAATTCAAATAGTGTCCCCTGTACATAGTCCTATCTACCCTGTAGTTACTTCCCCTGTCTTGACCGTTGTCACAAGTTCCATCACTCCCGCCATCGCCACTCTTGCCATTTTCACCTCATCCCCCCTCTCTGTCTCTATTCCATCTGTTTCATCTCCCATTCACCCGACACTCATCTCTACCATCAATGCTCCAATCACCTCCATTGTCACTCCCATTGTTACCACCGTTTCCACCACCATTGTTCCACCAATCACCACCATCTCCGTCACTGCACCTCTTCTACCACCCATCATAACTTTGCCACCTTCGGCCAGCTGGGATACTCAGGCACTAGGTTGTTGGATCGCCTTAATGGGCCTTCAGCATCAACTCCACCAGATGCTCTCCGAAAGAGCTACTGAGCAATCTCGCGGCCAATTGGTGGCGGGGCAACCGTTGCAGGCCTTGACTGATCAGGTCGTGCGGCTGAACCAAGAGAGAGAAAAAGAGAGGAAAGAGAGTCATCAACTGACAGACCAACTCAAGAAAGCAGAGCAGGCAACTCAACAACATCAACAACACGTGGCCACACTTCAGGCCCAGATCCTCCAAGAGAAGACTGCGCGACAAACTTATCAATTGGACTGCCAACACCTGCTAATGAAACAGACGGTGCTGGAACATGAATGAGAATCTCTCAGAGCCTCCGAGAGATCCCTCAAGGATTACGTTTGCCAACTGGAGCATAATGTCTCAAGTGAGCAAACAAAAAATCAGCAGGCCCAGGCCAATTTTAAAACTCAACAGGCAGCCCTGGAGCTAAAGGTCCAACAAGCAGACCAATAGGCGCAGGCCATCCAGGCTGTCCTCGATCAAGTGGTGGCAATTGCAGAAGAAGAAACACCGACCGCTCAAAAGCTACAAAAGAAGCGCACTGAGTATTACAAGGACCATTCCAACCGGGTACTGCAAACTTATCTGGACCAGCAAAAACTTCACGACGCTATGCTCAATACCAAGGACACGGAATTGGCAACCGTATGCACCACGCTCCAAGAAGATGAGCAAACGCTCAAGGCAGCGGAAGGCCAATTGCGAATTCTCAAGAAGCAGTTCAATACCGTTTTAGAGTTTTTCACTACTCTAGACAATAATTTACCATCACTTTTCAATATCTGATTATAGTAGCTTTTTATTATTTCTCTCTACCTTTCCTGGCTTTCTCCCTCTATAATTCGAATCTCATTCATATTTACCAAATTGCATTGGAGACGAATAAGAATATATCTGTCTTTGCCGTCCTTTTTGGCTTTGTCCAGGTTAAGGATTTTGGCTATTTTTGCGATGTTTTTGGGAGTCCTCCACTTCGATTTGTAGCAGGCCTTTGTGCCATCATCAATTTTCTGCAAGATCGATCCTTCCAATTGGAGCTATCCCAGTTAAAGAGTTAAGCTATAATTTTTTTCCCCTTTTCTATCAGCAAGTCTTTATGACCCACGTTAAGATTGTACGTCTCTAATTGATGTGAATCAAGTGGAAGTTTTATCAAAATACTTATTAAAGGTGAATTTAAGTTGAAATCGCCAGTGAAATAAATAGTAATGAAAACTCCTTATTCAACAAAGATGTTTGGTTGAATAGTATAGTAGAGTGTACTAAAATCTTGAAGATTTCCTATTCATGTAATTTCATCTTTTTCAACTTAAATAATAAACTTTAACGAAGTAATGATAAAACCATTGAAGTGAATAGGAAAAACGGTTCGTCATTTGTTGTGTCTAAGGAAATTTCTTGTACCTCAGCAATTGAAGTTTTGGGTGACCAAAAAATCTAAGGGTGAAAGAGAAAAGGACACCTGAAATAGTAAATGAGTTTGTGTTATGTAATCTGAATTTCTTTGAAATTTTTGTGGGTTTGCGTAATACCGGTTATGGAGTAATTCCATAAAGAAATGGTTATATAGGAATTAATAAAAAAACTAATTTCATTCCTAGTTAAATCCTATGGTGAATTATATTCAAAAGATCAGACTAGTAGTGTTTTCATACTAGTAGATGATTTTTGGTTATATCGGTTATTCTACCCAGGTATAGAATAGAAATAAAATTGTTTCAAACTTTTTCCTACAGTAACTAATGTTGTTTTGTCTTCTTAGTACCTTAGCTGAAATAGATTTTCAGGGAACTGAAAATTGTAAGGAGGGAAGAAGAGTGGACATTAGTGGTAGTAAGTATGATTGGGAAATGTATTTCGCAGTTAGGATTTTGGTAATCCCAATAAATAATTGCTTAGTACCAGAAATTAATTTCCTGGATAGAATTCATTTAGTTGAATTCATAACTTATATCTTGTTGGAAACTAAGCCCACAGTTGTCTCTTTGGTGAATCATAACTTAGACAACCAATAATTTGAAGGACGTCTACAACAAACTTCCAGTTGATCTCCAGCAAAGGGTAACCAATCCTATTATAATTTCAAGTTCAGATGTTAAGTTTAATAACTTGAAGTCATTGAAGACTTGGCCATCTTCAAGGACTTCCACAAACTTGCATTTAGAACAAGTCCGCAGGTATACATTACTTTTTGAACAGTCTGCAGAAATACACTAAGTGTCGCACAGTTCACATTTTTCGCGCTTTCTCGAAAACTACGAAACTTGTCTTCGACTTCTTCCGTTCAACTATTTTGAAGATGTCAATCTGTTAACTATTTTCAACACCTTTGGCTTTTTCGCATTTTTACGAAAAATGCGAAGAAAGGTGAATTCTAGAAGGTCCTCTATTTTTAAGGGTTAAACTGTTAAAGGCACCTTCGTCAACTTTTTAAGGACACCTTAAAGTTGTTTCAAAGGCACCTTCGGCTTTTTTGCATTTTTCCGAAAAGTGTGAGAAAGTCAAACTGTTAAAGACATCTTCGTTTTTTGGAGGGGACCTTCAACTTTCTAAGGGCACCTTCAGCTTTTTCGCAAAATCCTGAAGAGAAAAAAAATGTCGAAAGTTGTCTAATTTGAACGAGATACGTTCCCAAGTCACTTTTCGAAATTTGCGAAGTGAGAGAATTTGTGACATCCTCATCCACGTCAAGGATCCTGATTTGTTGACCATATACACTATGTACAATTGTCACAAAAGCCATATACTTCCAAGTACAACAACTTTTCTTATTAGGTGACAATCATTCAATGTAATTAATACACGAATGAAATCTATAAATAGATAATTCAAGCACAGATTATTGGTTGCTCCGTCCATGAGACATATTATTTTAGCCTCCCAGTTACGCCGTCAATTTTTGGTTGTAATCGCTATTCGTATTGTGCTTCAGTGTAATATAGCAGCATCACGTTTTTATCTGTGTACAACATAGATGAATGCTTGTTGTGATTGAATGCACTTTCATCGTTATTTGATCGCGCTTGTTTACTCACTCCGATCAAAACACGGACGTCTATGACTCCTCAGTTTCTGATCAGACGATGGCTGCCTTTGACGTCTGAGGAACTCGCGACATCATACTGCTCTTCCATTTATTTCAGAACCATACGTCACATTGAATCTGATTTTCAATAATACCACACACAAACCATTTCTAATCTCTTCGGTGGACTATACTCTTTTTTTAGAGTATGAATTAATTTTTAAGATCCTGTTGGGCAATTAGAACACTTAAAGCTATGATTATATTTAGCATGAGCTGTCTATTAGACTGTTTTTGTATCTAGCAGCTGATTGTAACGGGAGAGCTGTTCCACAATATTCCTGCTCTCTTCTCAGTTCGCGTCCTTCTATCTCCATTACCCCCATCAGATTGGTACTAGAGCATAGTTCATATAAACCGAGAGATTAAGTTTGCTCTATTTGTATTAGTGTTATTATGTCTCATATAGGTAACTCTTCATCGTCATCATCCAACGAGGCTAGAATCATTGACAAGTTCAATGGTTCTAACTTCTACATTTGGAAGTTAAAACTCCAGATGATGTTGATAGATAGAGATCTTTGGGATGTAGTAGAAGGTGCAGACCTGAAACCATAAGATGGTGATCAAGCAAAGGCATGGAAGATCAAAGATCAGAAGGCCTTAGCATGTATCACACTCAATCTGGCCGACTCTCAAATATCCCACGTTACCACATGCAAAACCTCTAAGGATGCATCAGATTTGTTATCAAATCTCTATGAGACTCATGATGTAACTACTAGATTACATCTTAGAAGGAAGTTCTTTACTCTTAGCATGTCTGATTCTACTGCCATCACTTCTCACATCAACAACTTCAAGTCTTTATTGGATCAGTTATCAGCTGTAGAATGTTCTATTCAAGATGATGATGTCGTTATGACCTTGCTTTCTTCTCTTCCAAAGTCATATGAGCACTTTATGGTGATGATCTCCACACAACCTGACCTCACTCTTCAAAAGGTGATTGGTCACCTACTTCAAGAAGAAATGCGGAGAAAGACTAGTAGTCTGTCTATCAAAGACAAATCCATGGCTCTATACACCAAGAAGAAAAACTACTCCAAGGGCAAGAATCAAGTGCAGCAGCAACATCAAAAGCCTCACACTCAAGGTGAGCATGGTGGATCGCACAAGAAGCTCTTTTGCAGATATTGCAAGAGAGCTAATCACGACATCAATGAGTGTCATATCCAGATCTACAATGAGACAAAGAAGCAGCAACAACAGTAGCAACCAGACTCCTCCAACGTGGCAAAATTCAAGGAGTAGGATACACACTTGTTAATGGCTTACAACATCAATGAAGACTATGATAGCTGGTACCTAGACAGTGGCGCTACCCAACACATGACCTCTTGCAAGAAATAGTTTACCGGTTACAGCAAAGATCAATTCATCTACCTCGGAGATTCAAGCACCATACGAGTGGAAGGCAAAGGAACAATCAAGATCACATTCAACAACGATGTATCCATTTGTGTTCCCAACGTCCTTCATGTTCCTCAACTATCAAAGAACTTGTTATTAGTCTCTAAGATAACTGATGAAGGCTACAGTGTTACTTCTCATATGAGTAGTGTACAATATTTGAGGAAGATAATACTCTAACTACATGCACTAGAGTCGGAAATCTTTATGTACTCTCTCTAATCAGTTGCATTAGCTAGTGTTTCTAATGAAAATGTAAACGACAGTGCTGTTATGTGGCATAGTCGATTTGGACACGTGAATACAAGATCACTTTCCTATATGCGTTGTAATAACTTAGTTGATCGATTCAATTTTTCTTCTTCATTAGATAGGAATCTTTCTTTTGTGAATCATTCATCTATGGCAAACACTCTAGAAGCAAGTTTCCCAAATCACATTCCATCAAAACAAAGCATGTATTGGATCTTGTACATAGCGATCTCTATGGTCCTATGCCAACTCCGTCATTAGGAGATGCAATCTATTTTATCACTTTCATAGATGATTATTCTAGATGGTCTACAATGATGTTCATTAAGCAAAAATCTGAAGCCTTTGAATGCTTCAAGAGATTCAAGGCCATGGCTGAGACACAAACGTCTACAAAAGTGAAGGCACTCCGAACTGATGGTGGCAGCGAATACATCTCTAACGAGATGTCTGACTACATGGTTGAACATGGTATTAGAAGACAATTCATCACTTCCTATTCACCTCAACAGAACGAGATTGCAGAAAGGAAGAATTGCACTCTTCTCAACTCAGCCAGATCCATGCTACATGAAGCATACCTACCTGTGAAGTTCTGGGCAGAAGCTACTGCCACAGCCTGTTATGTGTAGAACAGATTCAGCACCAAAGCCATCAACAACAAAACTCCTTATGAAGTTTGGCATGGACACAAGCCTAGTGTCAGCCATTTAAAAATATTTGGTTGTATATGTTTTGTTCACATTCCTAAACAGCTTAGGAAGAAGCTAGATCATTGGACAAATAAATGTATTTTCATTGGCTATCCTGATGAGCATAAAGCTTATAAATTAGTTTATGATCCATCCACCAATGTAGTATTTGTCTCTAGTGATGTAATATTTGAAAAAAATACATAATATGATTTCAAACAACCATTGATAAATGATGCTATGTCATTTCATCCTATTTTACGTAGCATGGATTCTTCCAACGTTGATGTTCCTTCTACAGAACCTGCAACTATAGCTACAGAAGACGAGCAGCCGACAGTACCTGTCATCCGACCAGACCAAGCTAGCTTGAGCAGATCTGGAGAATTTCAAGAAGAAGCATCATCGCATCCTGGTCAACCAGACGTCCGCAGATCCTCACAGACTCAGACAATTTTTGAGAGGTATATACCTCAATCATTCTGGACTTCATCAGAAGAACCAGAGAGACCTGAAGCAATTAACTCAGGGATGCTGTGAAGTGGCAAAAGCTATGGAAAGCGAGTACAACTCACTTTTGACGAATCAGACTTGGACATTGGTCGACTTTCCCACTCACAAGAGAGTTATTAACAACAAGTGGATCTTCAAGAAGAAGATCAACTCTGATGGTTCCATTGCTAAATGGAAAGCACGGCTGGTGGCTAAAGGATTCACTCAAGTCCAAGGAGTGGATTACCAAGAAATTTTTAGTCCTGTCGTCAAGATGCAATCAATCAGGACTTTGATTGCGTTAGCAACCGCAAAAGACCTCGAAATGCACCAAATGGATGTCAAGACAACATTTCTCAACAACAACATCGAAGAGGATCTGTATACCTTCCAACCGGAAGGATTCGAAGTCAAAGGCCAAGAGCACAAAGTGTGCAAGCTGCACAAAGCAATCTACGGTCTGAAACATGTCGCAAGAGCATGGTTTGATAGAATCAACTCTTATCTCATTCAATCGGGATTTGCAAACAATTCAGTTGACTGAAATGTTTATTCAAAGCATATAGGCACCAATTCAGTTCACATAGCTCTTTACATAGAAGATGCGTTTATTTTGGCTAACAACCCTTCTCTTCTGCACACTACTAAGAGTGACCTATCAAAGAAATTTGACATAACTGATTTAGGAGCTGTCCACATTACTATAAATAGACATATGAAGAAGATCTATCTCAGTCAGCAGACATATCTAAAAGGCATTTTACAAAAGTTTCATATGTCTGATTACAAACCAATTGATACTCCAATGGATCCAAGTATGGTATTGACTAAACCTTCTTGTGTTGAGACTGATAGTCAAGTACTCGACGTAGCGAAGTACCCTTATCATTCACTAATCGGATCGCAATGCTGTGTACTAGATCAAACTTAACATACACTGTTAGCACGTTAAGTCAATTCATGGCTAATCCTAGGATCTCTCATTGGAAAGCATTAAAGAGAGTGATGAGATGTATTCAGGGAAGTTTAGATCACATCTTATGTTATGATGGAAATGCTATCGATCCACTCATCTTGTGAGGCTACTCCGACTCAGATTGGGGAGGAACAATCTCTACCGAAAAATCTACCTCCGAGTTCTATTTGTATCTGGCAGGGGAACCTATTTCGTGGAACTCAAAGGAGCAGAAATTAGTTGCGCTTTCTTCGATTGAGACAAAGTACACCGCAACATGTCAAGCTTCAAAAGAAGCTGTATGGATCAGGTTATTACTTCACGACTTACATCACACTCAGTTCAATGCTACCACCATTCTGTGTGACAACTTGAGCTGTATTTCACTATCATTGAATCCCAGATTTCATGGCAAATCCAAGCACATAGAAATTCAGTATCACTTCATTCGGGAGAAAGTTTTCTCAGGGCAAGTGTTCCTTCAATACTGCTCCACAACAGAAATGGTCGCAGACATCTTCACCAAAGTGCTTTCCAAGATCAAGCATCAGAAATCCTTCAGCATGCTGAACTTGACAAAGATACCAAGGCACCAACCGTGACCTTAAGGGGAGTTGAAAACTAAGCCCACAATTGTCTACTTGGTGAATCATAACTTAGACAACCAATAATTTGAAGAACATCTACAACGAACTTCCGGCTGATCTCCAGCAAAGGGTAACCAATCCTATTATAATTTCAAGTTCGAATGTTAAGTTTAATAACTTGAAGTCATTGAAGACTTGGCCATCTTCACGGACTTTCACAAACTTGCATTTAGAACAAAACAATATGTAGAAATACACTAAGTGTCGCACAGTTCGCATTTTTTGCACTTTCTCGAAAACTGCAAAACTTGCCTTCGACTTTTTTAGTTCAACTATTTTGAAGAAGTCAACCTGTTCACAGTTCAACTGTTTAACTATTTTCAACACCCTTCGGCTTTTTTGCATTTTTTCGAAAAATGCGAAGAAAGATGAATTCCAGAAGGTCCTCTATTTTTAAGGGTTAAACTGCTAAAGGCACCTTCGCCAACTTTTTAAGGGCACCTTAAAGTTGTTTTAAAGACACCTTCGACTTTTTTTGCATTTTCTCGAAAAGTGCAAGAAAGTAAAACTGTTAAAGATGCCAGTCATCCAAATAAATGGATTCTCCAGTTTTGGGAATAAGAGATAATTTTCTTATATGGATTATAGGATAGCTAGATGATCAATGGATCTCTAGAATATCAGATAAGGCGGTTAATGGTTTTCTGGAAGGAAAAGCTGATGGTATGGGACACCAGTAATTTTGGAAAGGAAATTCTAGAACTGTAAAGATCTGATGATCAATGGTGTGTTTTAGTACCTAGTCGCGTTATGGGAAATAAAATCTTTTAATCAAATGTCGGGTATTTTGAGAAATTTTGAAGTTTAATCTAGATCCCAATGTGGTATCTCATTATCTACAAAATTAGAGGTAGAGGCCCTCAAAACTATTTCTCACTTTCTTAATTAATCCTTTACTTCTTATGATTTCTCGAATATAAGACATCAGACTGGTTTATATGATTCTTTCCAACATGAAGTTATTCTTCTGAAAGACGAGTTTGGTAAAGCAACAATCATGCGCATTGGTGATCCATCTAAAAGATTCCTTGTGGGCTTTGTACGTACATAGTAGATATGGCAAAGAGTCGTTCCCCACAAAGATGTTGGGTAAAAACCTAGTCAACTTTTCCATGACATATGTGATAGTTTTCGTAACAGAGTTTTCTTGATTATTAGGAAAGGGGCTGAAGTCAGGACTGTTAAGCCTGTCTAGGGCAAGCTTCCATACAAGGAATTTACATATGATACCAGGATTGTGTTGTGCCTTGTCAATGCCATTGATGTAGAGCAGATTTGTGAGCCATAATCTTCCATTTTTAGCAGTTTGTATTTTTGCGGTTGTGTCCTTATTGCCATATAGCCAGGCTCTTTTTTTGATGAATTCCATGGCAATGTTTTTACAAAAAGTCGCATACTCCCTTATAGTTTCTTCATTTAAATGTTTGTGCGTAGGCAAGAGTTTGACTAATTTGAACCATCCATCATAAACTTCAGAAGCCACCTCATTCATATTATTTTTTCTTAAGGTAATATGATTGAGACCCATCTCTAAAGATTTACGTAAAATCGGGCTTTTAACAATATTGCTATTATAGAAATAACATGCCCAATTTTTTTTGCAACAAAGTTCTTGAATCTATTAAGCGATAAGCATTTACATGATTGTAAGTTTTCTATGTCAAAATCACAGAAAACATCATAGGGAAAATACCAATCACTTTTGACACTTGGTAGGTAAGTCCAACCGAACGTAATATCATGAAAGCGTTCATCTACAACAACAAATAGTCTGAATAAAACATGAGCATAAAAAGTTTTCACATGGATTGCTTCATAAGATCTATTGCAGTAACATAGATGTAAAAAAGAGCTCCCTGAATCACTGCTAGTGGTCAGTTGTAGACGTCCTGTCGCTGAGATACTGACTTCTCTCCTTTCTGTCCTTTCCCCATCCTGCACACCGATAATTCTCGGTAAAAATTCAGCCTTTTGATAGGTAGGTCGCTCTTTGTGCTACTTTGCCCTTCCTTTCCAGTAAACCGTCTTCTCTTCCCTGTCCTAGGTGCAAATACTACGGAGTTTGGATTGTTGAGATTAAAATTGCCCGTTCTTTTGCTTGTGTTTTGAAAGTATTTATCCTGGAGAGTGGAAAAGCTTGGTCGTTTAAAGAGACACTCTATCTCTCGTATGTTTTCAGCATCGCCGAGGTGTGATAAGAGTTTGGCAAAAGAATCTTTGGCAAGCTCAATAGAGGCATCAACCATGTACTGTCGAATGAAAAGAAAGGTAAGGTGTGCCTTAACCACATCTCTGGTGGGCTTATGCACGTTAAGGAGAGCCTATCACTTATTGCTTATATCAGTCTGAAGCGAATGGTTTAATGTGCATACCCGTGCAAACGCTTATAGCTTTATGGTTCGAAACCGAACCTAATAAAAAACGAAGATAGTAGTAATATTCGATGCTACAAAGAGCGCAAGTTTTATTTGTTAGTGCTTAGACACATTAGTATTCCCTTTGAAATAGCAGTCATTCAAAAGTACGATAGCAAAACAGGTTAAAGCTCAGGTACATTAATCATAATCAGAACGTGCCAGTGTTTGAGTTGTATCTTTTGTATAATAGTATATACTACAATGGCTCATGTGACCACTCAAGTTCTTGTCACAAATATGCATGTATGAGAATATCGTTGAAGGTGTGTAATTGCCTTTCAAAGATGTGTTGCCAATAATCTTGCCATTGTAGGCCACATATTGTAATCTTAGTTGTCAAAATTTGAAATGTTTACTTCCCTTTGGTCCTTCTTTATGACCTTTGAGGCTGTATATAACTACTAGTCAAACTGTTCAAACTCAATGTCACCTATCCAATATGACAAAGATAAACTTATGTTTTACAACTATATGAAAAAGATTGTAAGTCTCATGTTAATGTATATTAAGACCATCAACTTACTCATTCCAAAAGGATGGGAGATTCACAAGAGCTTACTACAAATGAACCACCTTTGTAACAATAAAGTTTTTGTTTTGATTAGGGAAAGAATAGCAGTGCTAAATAGAGTCTTTGCAAGTTACAACTTGAGGAGGTAGATAAAAATACGTAGCAAAAATGGGTAGCAAAATCACACTACTATAACTACTTACTTGCTCAATCATTTAGGTTTTCTATACTTCGCACTGTCTGTGGGTATAATGATGTCATTAAACTGTTTCAGAACTTCAGTTTCAAAAGTACCTACAATTTTCACACTTGCAGTCTTACACTTGAACTGACTACTGTTTCAGTTTTTAACAAAAATGAAAAAGATGTCTTTTGACAAGGTTTTATAGAGGTTTTGTTGATGTGTCTTGTAATTACCTTGTTTGCTCCATTTTTTTTGACAAGCAATTCCGTTTGGTTCTGCTATTTCACTACATTGAATAGCTCGACTCCCCTTTACTTATGACATTAGATTTCTGAATGCATGGCTATGTATACACTTTAAAAGACTTGATAGTATAAGATGTTTAAAATTCATGACATGAAAATGTTTTTGTTTAGTAAACAAAAAACGTCTGTATGTTGTAGACTTGACTTTCTACATGCTACAATGATTGTGGGTAGCTAGTAGCTTCTCTTTTATATTTTGCTCAGTCATTCAAGTTTTTGTATATTTCAAATCCACTCATAGCGCTCCCTATTTTTGGTACTTTATCAAAATCTACACCCAACCCAAGTGTCATTTACCACATTCCTACTCTTCAATTTGAGAGCCGCCATAATCCACACATTTACACATCAATTGCATGTACTATCAATTTTTTTATCTTTAATTTATGATTATGATGATGAATCTATGTGCGACAATAATGGCTATGGTGACCAATCTGATTCATATGAGGGCCATGTTGACAATATATATGAGTAGTAAAATGTTGATCAGAGTGATGATCAATATGATACACATGAGGGTCACATTTAAGACCATTATGTTCACATGAAGAACATATAAGTCAATCTCAATGTGTCGGCAAGGTAGTGATGATGAGCCATATGAGTATCGATACAACAATCACTGCTATCATGAACCTGTCTTATGTTTTTATAACTGAGTATGTAATGTCACAATAAAGGAAGAGCAAGCTTTCATACTCAAATCAATTTGTATTATCTACTTATCCTGGTCAATCTATAAGTTCTTTCAATCTAAAGGAGAGTTTTTTTTATCAATATCTCTAGTGGTATTTTGGATATGATAACAATACAAGCAAAAGTACCCTTTAGCATGGGGATGCCACATGGCGTAAGCCTAATAAATGCATGAAATTCACTGTTGGTCTCTACGTGGCATTTTAAGATATATACAGGTGTAATCCCGTTATCGGCCCGGGACAAGCCCTCAGACTGGCTTCTTAACTAAAGCTTACTGCACTGAGACATTACATAACAACTATAAACTAAACTAACAATACAATCACAGTCAAAGCTTAATATTTCTAACTCCCTCTCTTAAGCTCACGTGTGATTTGAAGTATCAAACTAACTGTACACTTATTACAGTATTACATTTGAAACTTACATAAATAAATCAGATCAAATCATATTCTCATATCCATGTGAGCAATTCTACCATCAAACTTATAGAAGGCGCAATGTCTCTACACCATCATTGTTTCCACCATAGGATGGGAAGGTTGATCCATAAGAGAATGTTGGTAGTGATAACGTTTTGATTGTCATGAATCTAGCTTATCATCACTGTCACCACTATAAAAACCACCATCCATGTTGGATTGATTTGACTGATACAACTCATGGTCTTTATGTTGTCCAGAATAGTTTTCATCATATCCCAAACAAATATTGATAACCACAATGTAATTGGTCATCACATTCAGATTAATTATCAAATTTGAGCTCATAATCAGTGTCAGAATCAATTTGGCAAATCAAAGGTGAACAAGAATTTGAAAGTTTATAAGGAACCTTATAGAAAAATCTGAAATTCACTTTTGCAAGGAAATAAGTTCAGAATAAGAGATTGTCAAGATTTCTCTACCCATTTAAAACTCAAAGTTCTACAATGAGTGAAAATAAAAATGTCAAAAACTTGTAGTTCATATAAAACTAAGCACTTTTGCTTTTTACAGCATTGAATTCCAAGTTCAAACAAAGAGGATATGAAGATTTGAAAATAACTAATAAAATACAAAATAAAAGATTGACTTAAGAAAAGGGGTCTTGAAAAAAAATTGAAAAGCGATAATTTTAAAATTTTGATAACTAACCAATGTCAAGCTCATTGTTCTGATCATTTTTTATTTTTGTTGCATTGAAATCCGAGCTCAAACAAAAAAGTTAACAAGATGAAAATAGGTTAAATGGAACTTAGAATGAGGGGGGTAAAGAAAAAAAAATCAAAACTGGAATCTATAATTTCTTGGAATCCATGAAACATTCTTATGATCGTGAGAAAACTTGAAAAAATTGTGAATGTTTTTTTGCGATAATTTTTTTTGGCGGTGATTTCAATGGCCATTCAAATGCTCGAAATTTTTTTAGAACTAATATATATATATATATATATATATATATATATATATATATATATATATATATATATATATATATATATATATATATATATATATATATATATATATATATATATATTTATAATTATATATATAAAGATATTTTAGAGAGAGTGCAAGGGTTACCGTAAAAAAATTAACCCTGTATCACCAAAAATGTCATGCTCTGTCCACGAAACATGTCACACATTTTACAAAGAAAAAAACTAAAATACATTTCCAAACATAAGGTCAAAAAATAACACATACAATTTTTTTTTTTTGGCATACACATATCTCTCTCTCTCTCTCTCTCTCTCTCTCTCTCTCTCTCTCTCTCTCTCTCTCTCTCTCTCTCTCTCTCTCGATCGGGTCTCTCTCTTTCTCCATCTCGCTCTCGCTCTCGCTCTCTCTCTATCTCTCTCTCTCTCTCTCTCTCTCTCTCTCTCTCTCTCTCTCTCTCTCTCTCTCTCTCTGTGGTGTGTCTCCTCGACTTCTCATGCTGGTTTTGGATTTGAAAGAATCATGGGAGTTTGATCAATATGGCATAACAAAAGGTGATAATTGACGGACGATTGATAGAATTTCACACAAAAAATGCTCACATTTTGTTCTCATTTGACTTGCTTTGATCAGTTTTTTGATCTTATCCTTCCCAGCAGGCAATGCATAGACAGGCAAACAAGACAGTCTCATCTTTGTTGGATCTTCTTTCAACCTCACCATCTTCCAAAGAAGCTCAATTGTTCTGATCCTACCTGCTATCATCGATTCACACACAAATTGAAGCCCAGTTGATTCTGCTCCTGCTATCAATCACCACATAAATGCATTGATGTATATTACTATCATATCATCATTGGGAGCTCTAGAGAAGGGAGGGGCAGAAAGCATGGCAGATGAACCTATTGTGGCTCAGACTTCTTTGGTTGATTAGAACATAAGTTTTGTCCCATAGAACTAAACCAGGCTCCAAATGGTTCAACACTCGCAGCGAAACATGCGTCCGAACTAGAAACTCTAAACACAGTCTTGAGATTCTAGGCTTGTCGGGCCAAAAAATTGGTCAGATTCAATAAAAAACGGACGAGAGGTATTCAGAACTTCTTCCTAAACTATCAGTTGCCATCTAAATCATCGGCCGTCACCCCCCCACACACACTCTCCATAAACACACACATTGCACACACAACACATGCACATATACACACTCGCACACACACACATACACACACACACAAAGCTATTAGGACATGCATGCATGCACGCGCGCACTCTCCTATGTCACACCTAGACCCTACTCTTTGCTTATCCATACATATGCATGCACATACAAGCTTATTTTTTTGAAAACACACACACACACACACACACACACACACACATTTCAAATTTCATTCTCTCTCTCTCTCTCTCTCTCCTGCTCCAAGGCTGCTGCCCCTGTCGTTGCTTTGCTGGGGATTCTCAGAAGATCCCAATGATCAGCGTTGAATCCCGTGGAGTCTTGGAGGTCTTGGAGCTGGGCAGGATGCTGGAGTCTTAGAGCGGGGCAACAAGCCTGAGTATCTTGCTTGATCCCTCGACTTGACAGCAGCTGTCGACCTACTCCAACCATGGATACTGAGTGGGTTACAACCCGTAGAAAGGGAAAAAAGAATTCGTCACTGGCTTTGCCATCCACAGCTCCTGTGGCTACTCCTTCACCTAACATTTCTTCAGCAACTTCACCCGGTGATGCTAATACGACTCCACACATGGATTTCAAATGTGGCTACTCCTTCACCTAACATTTCTTCAGCAACTTCCCCCGGTGATGCTAATACGACTCCACACATGGATTTCACATGATTGGGGTATACGTTGTCATAAACAGAATGGAGAGTGAGTTCCAAAAGCAATCATCTAGCATCATAGCCTGCCAGAGAAAGGCAAAATCACTAGAAGGTGAAAATGCAGCCATTACTGATCTTCAAGTATTA
Source organism: Diphasiastrum complanatum (assembly GCA_029204225.1). NCBI lineage: Eukaryota > Viridiplantae > Streptophyta > Lycopodiopsida > Lycopodiales > Lycopodiaceae > Diphasiastrum > Diphasiastrum complanatum. The sequence continues at coordinate 11,111 of MU832845.1, read as the reverse complement.
CCGGAATCACAGACATCACAGATTGATCCCCAGCAGGTTAGGGTTTTGGAAGAGAAGATCCAATCCTCAACCAAATCTTGGGCGGACCTGCATAAATCCTCTCGGGAGCAGAATTCCGTGATGATCTCACAAGCTATGCAGGAGCAAACAAAGCGGGAGTACAAAGCTCAGACTATTTGTGTTTGTGGTATCTCCTCTGAAATTGATCCCCTAGCGGTAGCTAAGGACTTACTATCCACACTTTCATATGAACAAGAGGATTGCTTGGAGACAGCATGGCGAAGTAAGTTTGATGCCTCAATTATTTTCATTAGTTTCAAGTTATCTATTGTCCTATTAAGAGGTTGTTTTTCATGTATAGTCTATTGTATGATATCTCCCTAGCACAAGTAGCAGAGTTGCTTATATACTTTATTTGGTTTTCTAGCTGAAGTAGGGGAATTGCTTATGCATTTTGTTACGTTTTTTTCCATTTCCCTCCACTACCCACATTGCTCTCTATGTTGTAGAGACCAGAGACATGTATGATCCATTGCTTATGCAGTTGCCAACCACACAACAAGTCAAAAACTACACATTAAAGCAGGAGCTCAAATTTTACATCCTTTCTATTAGAAAGGTCACATAGGCAACACTTTACTTATAGTAATTTATGTCACGTGGAAGGAAACGAATCTAGATTTATCTCAAGTCTTAGAGTCTCAAGCTCTCTCCTTATTTTGTAGACATAGACAAAGCACACAAGCACCCACACTTTGCACATCACAACAGGAACATGATAAAAAGATTAAGCCACTCGGCACATCCACATAGATTCACATGACGAGTGACAAGATTGACCATAAATCTTCAAAACCAAAACCCACAAAACCCAACCCCCATCGTGCCGGTGGTGTCGAGTTAGAATGGTAAAAAGAATCCATCCACTAAACTTCAAATAGAGCCAACAATGGTGGATTGGTGTCTGTGAGGACTGTTGGATTTACCTCCTCTACTCTCCTAAATCCCATGTTAATCTAGTTCCATTCATCGCTGCAACGTTACATGCATTGTCGCACAATCATTTATAACTGAAGACAACAAGAGAATGGTAGCTCGACTCATCGAAGTGACCCGACTTGTCGAAGCTGGGGACTTATTGGGTAGACCCGACATATCAGGAAAACCTGACTTATCCGACATATCGGGGAAGTCCGACTTATCGAGCCTCCTCGCGCTCACTTCCTATACTGTGCAAACTAACTTGACAATGATAACAGCCAGCCACGATCTTCTTCTTGACGACACAACGACTCCACGCCTTTCATCTACACAAATGTAAATTATATATATACATATATATATACAAAGTGTGCCCGTCGTTGACGGGCGATGACGGCCGATCTAGGTGGTGGCCGATGATTTGGATAATGGCCGATCTTGCACATCTCGCATTTCGAATATCTAACATGCCTCACACATCTCGGCCATAATAGGGGTCAAAATTTAACCATGTTCAACAATAGCACATGGAGTACCTTAATAAAAAGGTTGACGGGGGCTATAGGCGATTGTGTTTGCAAATGTCTGTTAACGGGCGGCCCATGGTTCAAAGTGCATGGATGGGTAAGGGAGTTCAAAGTGAATATGTTGTTCATGAATGGGTCGGAAAATCCTTCTTTGCTGAGCTCAAAGTTCGAGTCTTTGGAAAAATTCCATGGAGTCTTTCGGAAAGTTCGAGTCTTCGGAAAAATTCGAGTCTTCGGAAAAATTCGAGTCATCGGAAAAATTCGAATCATCTCATGTAACACTTCAACCATTTTCCAAACAATCTCCTTTATATACATATGACATCTTTGGATGCACAGATAGGCTGTAGCCATGAAATCTTGGAAATTGGGCATGGGCTAGAAACTATTTTTAGATCTCTGAGTTTTTTTTTTTTTTGGGGGGGGGAGCATTATTAGCTGGATATCTTGGAGAAGTAGCGCCTGAGCTGTGGAAGGATTTTGAGCATTTTTTGGGAGCTCGGTTTTGAATCCAGTAATGGAACCTTCTAAGCCCCTAAAAAAGCCCAAATGTCAAAATTTAAAGGGTAACTAATAAAACTTAAAAGCATCATGGCTTTTTTATACAGGGTGTGTACACTGGTGTGTACACCAAGCTGCAAACTGAATTTAGAGAAAATCAACTTGAAACGCTACTGAAAAACCATCATTTAAATCTATTATCTTCCTAAGAAACAATAATTCATAACAATTATCTTGAAAAAGGTAACCCAAAAACTGGCAAATTTGCAAGTCCTTTTGGTACTAAATATCTAAAACTGTAGATTGAAAGCCTTGTATATGCAACAAAATTTCCTAGTCTATGTAGACTATTGAATGTGTAATGTACAAATGGTTAACTATCTGAACATCCGAAGTAAGTTTGATGCCTCAGTTATTTTCATTCGTTTCAAGTTATCTATTGTCCTATTAAGAGGTTGATTTTCCTGTATAGTCTATTGTATGATACCTCCCTAGCACAAGTAGCAGAATTGCTTATGTACTTTATTTGGTTTTCTAGCTGAAGTAGGGGAATTGCTTATGCATTTTGTTACGTTTTTTTGCATTTCCCTCCACTACCCACATTGCTCTCTATGTTGTAGAGACCAGAGACATGTATGATCCATTGCTTATGCAGTTGCCAACCACACAACAAGTCAAAAACTACAGATTAAAGCAGGAGCTCAAATTTTACATCCTTTCTATTAGAAAGGTCACATAGGCAACACTTTACTTATAGTCATTTATATTATGTGAAAGGAAACGAATCTAGATGTATCTCGAGTCTTAGAGTCTCAAGCTCTCTCCTTATTCTGTAGACATAGACAAAGCACACAGGCACCCACACTTTGCACATCACAACAACAACATAATAAAAAGATTAAGCCACTCGACACGTCCACATAGATTCAGATCATGAGTGACAAGATTGACCATAAATCTTCAAAACCAAAACTCACAAAACCCAACCCTCGTCGTGCCGGTGGTGTCGAGTTAGAATGGTAAAAAGAATCCATCCACTAAACTTCAAATAGAGCCAACAATGGTGGACTGGTGTTTGTGAGGACTGTTGGATTTACCTCCTCTACTCTCCTAAATCCCATGTTAATGTAGTTCCATTCATTGCTGCAACGTTACATGCATTGTCACATAATCATTTATAATTGAAGACAACAAGAGAATGGTAGTCTGACTCATCGAAGTGACCTGGCTTGTCGAAGTTGGATGACTTATTGGGTAGACCCGACATATCGGGAAAATCTGACTTATCTGACATATCGGGGAAGTCTGACTTATCGAGCCTCCTCACGCTCACTTCCTGTATTGTGCAAACTAACTTGACAATGACAATTGCCAGCCACGATCTTCTTCTTGATGGCACAATGACTCCACGCCTTTCATCTGCACAAATGTAATATATATATATATATATATATATATATATATATATATATATATATATATATATATAGTCGGTAAACAAGTCAGGAAGCCATTTAGATCAAGCCATCAGCATACTGCTAGAGGATTACTAGATGTTGTACATATAGATATTTGTGGCCCAATGCAAAATCCTTCACTGAAGGATGCAAAGTATTTTATAACTTTTATTGATGAATTTTTCAGAAGAACTATGGTTTATTTTATCAAGAAGAAATTGGAAGCTTTCAATTGCTTCAGAATCTTCAAAGAGCATGCAGAGAAAGAGATTGGTAAGACATGCAAAGCCTTGAGGTCCGACAATTGTGGAGAATACATCTCTACCAAATTCAAGGAGTACTGCCAAACCCAAGGCATTGAACATTAGTTTATCACTCCTTATTCGCCTCAATCAAATGGCTTAGCCGAGAGAAAGAATTGTACCCTTGTCGAGTCAGCCAAATGCATGCTGGGACACACATCTTTGCCAAAGAGCTTCTGGGTTGAAGTTGTCTCCGCTGCAGCTTACATCCAAAACAGATGTTCCTTTCAGACAAAACACCACATGAGTTTTGGACAGAATCTAAACCTTCTATGAAGAACCTTTATGTATTCGGATGCATCGCCTACGTGCAGTACCCAAAGGAGACAAGGAAGATTCGACTTCAAGGTCTCAAGAGCATCCTTATTGGATACACTTCTTTTTACAATACCTACAAGCTATAGGATCTCGATACCCAACAGATTTTGTTTAGCAGAGATATAGTCTTTATCAAGGATCAGTTTATCGACTTCAAAGGCAAGGATAAAGTTTCATGTGAACCTCCGACACTTGCCTCCGACACGACGATCTGAGCCTTTGGCTCAAGTGTGCCGATAATCGATCAACTACCCGACAACGAGTCAGACGAAGATGTTGTTATACAACATCGACAAATCCAAGGAATGGATCATCAACCAACAACACTTCCTCCAAGAAGATCAAGCCGAGTGCGCACATAGCCCACAAGGTATACTCCTGAGTCTGCCTATCTTTCAATGCAGTCGAAGAGGCACTTAGCCAACCACACTCCCATCTCTGGAGAGAAGCAATGGATAGAGAGTATTTATCTCTGATCAAGAACCAGAGATAGTCATTAGTCGAAGCTCCTGCTGGTTGCAAACTTATCGATTGCAAATGGGTCTTTAAGATCAAGTACAACACCAATGGAGCTATTGAACGAAGGAAGGCACGACTGGTAGCACGCGGATTCGCTCAGATCCCCAACGTCGACTACAACGAGACTTTCAGTCCAGTAGTCAAGCATTCATTGATCCGAGTTCTCTTATCGTATGCTACAACAACCGACCTCGAAGTACATCAACTTGATATACAGACAGCTTATCTGAACGAAGTCATCGAAGAAGACATCTACATGCTCCAACCTGAAGGATACGTTCTCGAAGGTATGGAGCATCATGTTTGTAAACTCCATAAGGCACTTTATGGCTTGAAACAATCAACTAGAGCTTGGTTTTAGAGGATCAACACATTCCTAATCCGACAAGGCTTTCAACCAAGCACTACCGACTGCAATGTTTACTTCAAGTCAGTGCAACAATCCTTCATTATAATCAACTTGTACGTCGATGACACATTGCTTTTCAGCAACAATACAAGTCTGGTGAAAGATACTAAACAGATGTTGTCTTCTGAATTCGACATGACCGATTTGGACGAAACTCACTTCTGTCTGGGGATTTAAATCCATAGAGACAGAGCGAGACGGCTGATTTTTATTACACAACAAAGATATAATATGCGTCTAGATTCTTTGTTAGTATTGCACGCTTTCCACTTTCTGTCTGACCTTTTGCTTGACTTGCTTGATTGTCTACTCTTTGCTTCCACACACAACCGCGGAACTCAAATTTATTATTGTGTTTGCCTACTTAGTTATTAGTAGTGAAGACACCGAGGGAACCCCGTCGGACCCTGTCTTCGAGCAGTAGTAGGATCGTCTTGATCCGATTCGTCATCTGACACTTTTCTACATCCGTTTCATCCGTTCCCCAGCAAGGACTAGAGTCGATGAAAGTTAAAAAGGTCCAAGGATCAAAAGCTGAACGTGCAGGTCCGATTTGTTGAGAACATAAGATCCAACCCATGTTTTAGTCTTTTGTCAACTTTAGTCTTTAGTAAACTTTTGAAAAGCTCAACTGTGAGCCCACTTTAAGGTTAGTATTAGGGTTAGGATTAGGGTTAAGATTAGGGTTTAGAGTATTAGTTATAAAATGGAATATCAAGTATGGGTTAGGGTTTTTGGTAAGATTAGGGTTTAGAGTGTAGGGTTTATAATTTATGGTTAGGGTTTAAGATTAGGGTTATAGTTGGGGTGAGGCTTAGAATTAGTGTTAGGGTTTAGGGTTTAGAGATTTGAGACTGTGGCTACAGAGTAAATGTTGGGGTTACAAACCTGCTATATGGTACAAACATATGATAAGTATGATAAGTTTTGAGACCTGTACAACACGGTACGAACCTATTGTACGGTACGAAACCGTTGTACAATACGAATATGTTGTATGGTACAGTACGAACATGTTGTACTGTACGAACCTATCATAGATATGACTACCAATTTCAGACCCCTACATTCAGTTATGTTTGTACGATACAGTTAACAAATGGTGTCAAATCCAAGGGTGCTCAAGCTCGAGTCGTAGTTTTGGTCATAATATAAACTTGAAAGGGCACGTGTGAAATCTACGTAGTTATAGGCTGCAATAACGAAGAATAACATTGGCTGGTAGAGTCTCGACCGTTGTGTTAGGGCATCTCCATGCCATTCTAATCCTAGAGACTATTAAGCAATGAAAATGTTATAGTAATAATAAGATGTTAACGAGGATTTGGAAAAGACTCCTGCTTAATAACGTTTCTGCTTTATCAAAGTGATAAGAAGAACGTAGATAAAGCTCGTACTTGAATAGAGGTGGATGAGTTATCCTGTGAGGATGCCATAATGTATTCGCTACTATCAATTCTTCATGCATTACCACAACAATACTTTTTAAATGAGTTCATATCATTAAAGCTATAACTAGAAATATGAGACATCTACATACCATTATTCATCATGAACCATTGCCAATACTATCTATCATCGTAGTACAATAGAAAAACCCGACTCCTTTGTGAAGTCTATAGATGTATATTATAAAGGTGTAGTACCTGTGATGTATGCTTCAATCCTAAACAACGCTAAATGTATGTAGCGTTATGTTCTGGTAGTGTAACCTGTTGGTGACCTTACATACCAACGATACATTCCACCTTGTAAGTCTTTTGCCTTTGCTCAAGTCAATGACAATTTGTGAGAGCAATATATGGTCAAAAAGCACTCTCTTGAAAATCAAGCAACAATCTCATTATCTTCTAGTGAGGCCAAGTACAAAGCCTTTACTTCATGCACAAAGGAGATGCTTTGGATCAAAAGGATGGTAATGGATTTTCACTGGTTGGATTTTTCAGAGAGTCCATTCATCTTTTGTGAAACCTTTCAGCCCAAAGATTGTCAAGCAATCCTATTTTTCATGCAAGGAGCAAGCATATTGAAGTGGCTTATCATTTCATGTAAAGAAATTAAGATGAAAAACTCAAATCAAATCTGAAAAATTCAAACAAAGTGAAAGCCAATTTGTAATCACCTATTTTGACAGCTTTTGAAAAAATTGCAATAACTTTTGCATCCTTTACCCAAATTTCTTGAAAATTGGTGAAAATGAAAGCTAACACAAAGCTCTAAAAGTATATGGAATCAAATTAAAAATTTGAAATGAAATTGAATGCGGAAAATTTGTCTGAACAGACCTGAAAATTCAAAAGTGTGCCAAATCTAGGTCTGAACAGCACAGAATGTGAATTCCATGTATCATGGATCTTAGGCTCTAATACCAAGAAATTTCATGTGCCAAATCCAATCTAATAGCAATAATAATGAAAGTAAAGCTAATAGCAAGAGAAATGCAAAGCATTCAAGATAGCATGTTCATAGAAAGCAAATGACACAAGGATCTCCATGGAATTACATTAGGAATGAAAGAAGGATTACATAACATGGAGTGAAGCATGGATTCATGTAGATAAGACACATGAGACCTAGAAAATCCCCAAGTCTCACATTCACAAGATGAAGCTTAGAGATCTCATTTGCAAATGAGCCAAAAGATTCAAAAGTTGATCTCTCTTCCTTAGTTATAGACAATGCTCTTACTTAACTAAACACAATTATCTTGAGAGATAGTTAACCCTTGTTAAATATTATTTAATGTACTTTGGGCCCTTATTGGCCTATTATCCTTATTAATTACTTTGGAGGGCCTAAAGAGGGAACCGCCTTGTTTTTAAGGCTAATAGCTCTTTTTGAGCCTACAAAGCTTACAATGGATAATATATTTCCTTGAAAAGCACTGATGTACTAAAAGTACATGACAAAATCTTGATAGATCATGGCCAATGGCCCTTCAAATTCTTTCAATTCCTATGAAGCCAAGACCACAACAAACACATGAAGCCTTAAATCTAAAGATTTGAAAGTTTGGAAGTTGAAAAGTTGGATTTAGATTGGAAAAGTTATGGAATGGACAATTCTAAGTTGGAAGTTGGCAATTTGGCCCATTGTCCAAGTGTCAAACTTTGGGCCAAGCTCTTGAGGTGGCATATGCTAAAGTGAAAAGTATTTGAAGTTTGAAGTTTTTGAGTTTCAATTTAAATATCATTGTATTCAGTACTAATATATAAATCTTGGAACTTGCAAAGATTTAACCTTCAAATTTCAAGTCGTGTCATGCACTTATTAAAACTTGCATTTGCCAAAAAAAATTTGTGATTTTGAAACTTATGCACTATGAAAATCGACATATGAAGTTTTATGATGATTGAACTTACATAGGAGCAACTATAATCCAGGGGTGGGCTCCCTACCTGATTGATTGTCATTCAAACCTGCTCCTTTGTGCAAGCATGGATAAATAAAGGATACATCAACATTATATGTTGGATAATACATGCCGTAACAAAGAAGATCTTCAACCGTATGAGTCCAACCACAAAGAAGATCTTCAACCCTATGGAGTCCAACTGCAAATGAACGATAAGATTGCTCTTGAAGTGAGTTCAAAAGTTAGAAGGTTGCCAATTGAAACACTGGTTTGATGCTTGGGTAGAGAGAGAGAGAGAGAGAGAGAGAGAGAGAGAGAGAGAGAGAGAGAGAATGAATATTTTTCTAGTTATTGTGTGGGGTTTATTACTACTTCATTGGAATCTAACTCCAAATTTTGGAGGAGGATAAATAAAATGTGAAGGTGGGGCCACTTCCTTTATTATGTCAAATAGTCAAAGGTGGCAACGTAGGGCTGCGTGGAATCTAGGTAGATGTCTTATTTTTTGACTGTGGATTAAGTTGGATCGAGACCCCCGGACCCGCCATCCACCACCGTAGAGGAAATGGCAGTGACTTTATTAATTCAGCGCAGCAGCAGGGCGAGGCCGAGATACCTTGGCGATGGCGACAATAGCTTGGCCCGGATCCTCCTACCCTCGTTCTCGCCTCGCCTTGCCATGATTATCGTGATTTATTACATCGCACATGGATCGGAAGATTTGCTGTTAAGGATAAAAGGAACAGGGAATGCGAGAAAGATCTGTGTGGTTCGAGCAAAAGTTTGTGCGAACTAATTCAGTTTTTGTTGATCGTTAGTGATGACGGACACAAGCGAGAAAAATTATCAGGATGAGCCTCCTGCCAAGGTTTTGTGCTTCGTATTTTCGTGATTTTGGACTATTTTCGTTCTCTTGCATCTTAATGTTAGACTTCCAATTGTCTGCTTTTTATGCTTTTTGCTGAAGCTGATGTTATCCCTCAGTTCGAAAGCATTGCGCCTTGTATTTTCATGGTATTTTACTTTTTCAGTTCTCTTGCATTTAAAGTCGAATACTGTGTTTGATGTTTGTTAATTAAGTCTATTATCCTACCTCAATTTTAGACTCACTCGAAGGTATTGCGCTTCATATTTTCATGATTTACACTATTTTCGTTCTCTTGCATCATATTGTTAGAGTTTCATTCGACTGTTTTTATTGCTGAGGTTGATGTTATACCTCAACTCGAAAGTATTGTGCTCTGAATTTTCGTAATATTTGACTTTCTTTGTTCTCTTGGATCACAATAAATTATACTGCGTTTCTCGATTAAGTTATCATCCTACTCCAATTTTAGACTCCCTCGAAGTTATTGTGCTCCGAATTTCGTAATATTGGACGTTTATTTGTTTTCTATTAGACTTTTCATTATAAGGTGTTTGATGTTTATTGCTAAAGTCAGCTAGTAAAATTAAAATAGAGCCTCTCTGAACGGATTTGTGCTACGCAATTTCGTTCTATTAGACCTTTTTTTTCCTTCGCGTCAAAAAAATTAGATTTTTCTTATGTATTTACAACAATAACAGTAGACTTTGCGTTATACTGTGTTTGATGTGTTTCGCTAAAGTCAAATATCGAACCTCAAATTGGATCTCATTGCCGTGCTTTGGCAGTTTAAGTGGCCGCAACTTCATATCCATGCGTGAGAAGAGACAGTGCTTATAGTTTGAGTGCAAAAACGTGAACTGTGAATCGTATTTTTCACATATCAATCTAGATTTTGCATAAGCTCTGAGCATCTTTGTCATTTGGAGTGCAGGGAAGGTATCCGGCTTATGTTGTTTGCTGGTTGCTGGGGATTGGCTGTTTGTTCTCCTGGAACAGCATGCTTACTGTTGAAGATTACTATGTGACCATTTTCCCGGTATAATCTCTTAAATTCAAACTATTGCTAGCTTTCTGGTCTAAAGTTACCATAACGAAGTTCGATGTTCAATGCTCAATCAACCTTCTTATCTGCTTTCCTCTACCTCGAGGTGCCTTTTACATGCAACAATAACAATATCATGATTGAGTCACAATTAGACTACTCATCCTCCACGCTTTAGAACTATCGAGTCCTTAACAACAAGCCTCTCGAGATGGCTTTTTATGATCATACCAGGATAGACTGTTTCATTGCAATGGAATCCTCTTTTGGTCTTCTGTACTTGAAACTTGGTATGTTCATTTGATGAAAACCAAATTCTTTACGCTGTCTTGTCATTATCCAATGTTAGCTTTCCTTCTTATGGTGCTGTCAAGTCGTTTTTCTTTTGTTGGCAGACTAGGTCCACAGCACTGCTCTCTGCAAAGGAATAAAAGCTCAATATTTGTGTCAGCAACGGATTTGCAATTAGCAGCCAGTTCATTTTTTTGTAGAACACACTCTTATTTATGAGGCTAACCTGCCCTTCAGATTTTAAGTGATATTTGCTGTGTGTGTGTGTGTGTGTGTGTGTGAGAGAGAGAGAGAGAGAGAGAGAGAGAGAGAGAGAGAGAGAGAGAGAGAGAGAGAGAGAGAGAGCTTTCTCTTTTTTACTTGCTGCTTATATGGCGAATTGTAGTCGATTGAATGAAAATTCTATTCTCCTCTGATTTAATCTGTACAGTTTTGTGTAATGTTTTGCAGCACTATCATCCAGCTCGAGTGCTGACATTGGTGTATCAGCCATTTGCACTGACAACAATATTTATCCTTACCTTCTATGAAGCCAGGATAA
>MU832844.1:0-65500 GCA_029204225.1 Diphasiastrum complanatum | reverse complement strand
TCTTGAACTCTAGAACTAGATTAGGAGGTTTTGGTTCAATTTCAACTCCCAACACTATGTCCATTACATCTTGTAGAATCAATAAAGATTCCATTCTTATCTTCCAAATTGCATAATTGGAAGATGTTAATCTCACACTATGTTTTGAAAGAACTGAACCAATGGAAGACATCTTCACTATGAGAAATTTCTAGTAATGACAAAAAGTGGAATTGAATCTGTTGCTACTCTTTTCAATCTAGGATCTAGCTTGGAATGTTGATTCAACCTATGAAATTTAGCAACAAACAACGAGCACAATGACATACCATAGACTCAAAAAACTAAGTCCTTACTATGAGAGATACTGATTAGAAATAATTCTAGGTGCTCACTATGGCAAAAACAGGCTGCTATCGGGTGTAGATCTACCTAACTCAAACTTGACCTATTCTAGAAGGATATGTGCTCAATTCACATTCCTTTATGCACAATAAAATATACAAAGAAATAACATGAGCATATCCCCCATGGTCAACATAGAGAGATATGTAGCTTCACAGTGCCTAATTTGGTGGACTGTTGTCAAAGTTATGGCCGTTTGAAAATTTGGCAATTTTGTGAGCAAAATTGGCAAACTTTATAATTGTTTTGATTGCATGCCAGTCTTTTCCCTAATTTGTGGTATTGTGCTTGCATGGATTGATTGCATGTTGATTCTCAATGTGATTTTGACATGCATGAGGTATTTACAATTGATTTGAGTGGTCATACACATGTGCTCTGATGGTTGGGTCACAAATCAATGATATTGGCCGACAAATTCCATAAAATTGAAGTTTACATAAAAAAAATTTGTAATGACGTTTTGTGATTGACGTAGTATGCTTTGCATGCCAGTTAGACTTTGGTTTAGTAACAATAGAATTCAAACAATATTTTGATTATTTGTATTCGGTTACCAATTGTACTAACAATTTTTTTTGTCAAAATTTTTTGAGTTACGTAAATTGTGCCGAAAATTGTGTTTTTTTTTTTTGAAAAATCAAAATTTTGGTCATTTTTTTTCGTTATCTATGGAATGAGTTTAGATTAGTGAGTTGACTATACTGAGTTTTCAGTCAGGGTTAGTCACAATGTTTTCACTAAGGCTAAATTATTTTCCAGTAATTGATAATTTAAAATTAACAAAAGTAACTGCAAAAAATATTGTACTCTGGTACATAGAATTTGTCGGCAGTTTATATTATAATGATCTTTGAGTATGGTACTTTCAAATTGAAAGTTAAAATAATTTTTTTTTTCTTGTTGAATTTCAAATTTTGATTAATAATTTAAAATTGTTACTTGTCTGATATATTTTCAATCGATACTGATCGTTGGAAATGGGTTAAGTGATGTTTGTACAAGATACTTGTCAAAATTGAATTCAAAATCATCAAACAATATGAAATGGCCAGATGCAATGGGTGGTGACAGAACTCTTTATTTGGGCAGTGTAATCTGGCTGGATATAGTTTAAGAGTTACTGAAATCCTATTGGTAGAATTTTCATTCATGTAATATTTTCATATTCAGACTTTTTGATAGTTTTTGTTGATATTGGTGGAATAATGCCAAACCAGTCAATAAAAAAAAAGGTCCAATTTTATTGAAAAAATTGTAATCAATAGGAACTGATTAAAAGTAAAAAATTGATTCATTTCTTGCTTAAATCCTATGGTGGATTGAATACAAAAAATCAGACTAGTACTGTTTTTCCATATTAGTGAATGATTTTTGTATATCTGTGATTCAACCATTTCAAACATTTTCCTACAATAATTCATTTTTTACATTTACTAATGTCTTTATATCTTCGTTGTACCTTAGCTGTAACAGATTTTTAAGGGACTAAAAATTTCAAAGGGGGGAAGAAGAGTGGACATTAGTGGTGGTAAGTGTAATCGAGAAATGTATTTTGCAGTTAGAATTTTGTTAATCCCTAGGAATAATTGTTCAATACCGGATATTAATTTCTTGGATTGAATTCATTTAGTTAAATTCATAACTGATATTTTTGTAACCATTGAATAGTCCACAATTTTGGATTCAATTTTGATGTTAGAAATGGAATCTGATACAAGGATTATATTGGATCTGTTAGTTAATAGAAGCTTGTCAGAGTTAATGCTCTTGGATCCATAATGATTCGAAGCTTATCACTAATTTGGAAGGATCAGAATGTAATGTTGAACCATGTTAATGCTTCTGTTTAAATCATTGGATGAGGTATGGATTTATGGTATCCATCTGATAGGCATGCCAGTCATCCAAATAAATGGATTTTCCATATTTTGGGAACAAGAGATAATATCCTAGCCTATAGGATAGCTAGATGATCAGTGGATCTCTAGAATATCAGATAAGGTAGTTAATGGTTTTTTGGAAGGAAGAGGTGGTGGTATGGGACATCAGTAATTTTGAAAAGAAAATTCTAGGACTGTAAAGATCTAATTATCAATGGAGTATTTTAGTCTGCCTCACTATTGTACTGCCTCACTATTGTACCGCCGATGTACATGAGATACCATAACAGAAATAAATAACTTCATCAACCTATGTATTTCTTTGGCATAAACCGTCAGGATAGGATTCCTAACAGTCCCTAAATAATTACAAATCAGAGTAGAATCACCAAATACTAATAAATAAGCTATCTGTTTCTGGTCAGCTATGCTATCAAAGCCGTAGCTTTCGCTGCATTGTAGATATAGTATTTTCCAAGGCAGACACCCAAATGAGCTATAAGCATACCAACGTCATCTTTAACCGCTATTCCAATTGTTCCTTGCATCTGCTTTGGTAAGTCACTTTGGCAACTGCAAGGAAGTCAGATATTCAGCTAGAATCTAGTACCATGGAGGAACTGCTTCAGTGTCAAGTCAAAATAGGTTATTATTAGCTTCTTCGTCCAATAGTACACCCTTAGGAATGGCACCATTGTCAGACTGGTATTTACAATCATCCAAACTAATGGTAGTGTAATGTTGTTGTATCCTTCAAGAATCTCCGATAATAGCCAACGCTGTCTAAAAAGGAACGAACCTCTTTTACATCAGTCGGGGGTAACATCATTCTGACCTTGTCAACTTTGGTAGAATTTCTGGATATGTCGTCCTTACTAACAACATGACCCAAGAAAATCCTGTAAGGCACCACAACCAGACACTTTTGTGGACTCAGAGCTATAGATTTGGCCTTGCAAACGGACAAGCAGAGTTTCAGTGTTTTAAATGCTCCTCCATCGTGTTTGTTGCTATGCAAATATCGTCCATAAATTTTTTTGTGGAATCAGAAATCAGATTACCAAAACCTTCATTCATGAATCTTTGGTAGGTTGCTAGTGCATTGTACAATCTGAAAGACGTGACATGATATGCATATGTACCAAATGGAATAGTGAAAGTTGTATTGAGTTTATCCTCAATAGCGATTGTGATCTGGTTATAACCAACAAAACAATCCATAAAGGTATAGATCCTCTTACCTGCCAACTAGTCAAACATTTGATCAATAAATTGTAGAGGATAATAGTCCTTAACCGTTGCTTTGTTAAGGGGTTTGAAATCCACACAAATCCTAACTTGGCCACTTTTCTTGATCTTTGGCACAATGGCAGAACACTCAGTATTGTAAACCGGAAAACTCAGCCCTACATCATGCATCTTTTTGGTTTCTTTCACAATTGGTGTGATCAGATGATTAGCCAGCCACCGCCTTTCTCTAACAAGGGGTATGCCATCTTTCAAAGGAATATGGTGTATTACCAGGGAATGTAGAACTCTCTTGAAGTCCTCATAAGTTCAGGCAAAATTTCTAGTAGTAGTAGTTAGAAAGTTTGAATCAAGCGTCTCTCATTGAAAGAGTTCCAATAAGGAGCTCCCTTTCAGTAGAAACATGCCGCTGGTAGATTTTAATGATGTATGCATCATGGATACGCACCAAGGGTTCTCTTCCCTGAAATTGTTCAATCATCACTACATGAGGATTTTTCATAGGTGAGTCCTCACTGGTAGTGTCCATTGAGTGCTCTGATTTCCAATCGATTTTAGGAACTAAGGCTCTCTCACCGCCAGGTACATCTGGGTAGGCATTCAAAAGCACTCATTTTTTGCCTCTCCCAAATATCAGATATCCAGAAGGTATGTCGATCAGACACTCTGTTTTGCAAATCCATGGCCTACCAAGTAGCATATCATATGCCTCCTTGCCAGTATGCATCTACACAACATGAAAATCGATGCGAGCTATCTTTCTTGCAACATTGACTGGTAAGGTATACACAACACCTTCTGCCTTCAACATGGAATTATCAGCAAGTTTAATCATGGTGTTGGCTCCTTCCTTAACGACCAAATTCAATTTGGTTGCCAGGTTCGCATTCATAATGTTCACAACTGCACCAACGTCAACAACAGCATTATGGACCAACAACCCATTGATTATTACATCAAATTTTAGGAAATTTTATTCAATATTGTTATTAGAGGCTCTGTCCACTTTGACCACCACGACTTTCTGTGAGTCAAGTTGTTATGTCCATGACCAGTACATAGGATACAATATACTCCTAGTCTTGGATACACGATACTCTAGTGAAACGATCATTGTCTTAAGTTTCTCAAAACACTGATTCAATTCCTCGTTCCAATAGATGGACTAGGTTGATTCCTCCTTTTCTTTTTATTAACATATCCTTTTGTTAGATTATTAAGCGGTGCTGCTATGTTCGCATAATCCTCAATAAATCTCTTGAAGAAAAGTGTAAAAGCTAAAAATGACTTTACTTGTCTCACAATTCCCATAATTGGCCAAAAAGGAAGAAAGTGTTTGCTCACATGATTGAGATCCCAGGAGGCAATTGTAAGACTTGGGAAATTAACCTGACTGATTGTGAGTGTGCTTTCTTGCCTAATGAACTTTTCCATCTAATTGGCACAATTAAAGATCAAGAAGTGAGTATTCTAGTGGTTCAGCCCATAATTTTATTAGTAACTGCAAGCATTGCCCACCCTCCAACCACAACCAGAGTGGCATCAGCCAGCCGCCTCTTGATGACTCGTGGGGATACTTTGATAAAAATTCATTGATTTTTTCCTCCACAGACTTCGGTCTTCAGAAGGCCCGGCTGGCAAATATCGTACGCGAACCTCTAGATGCTGTTGCTTGGCTTTGGCTAGTGGTTGTGCCTTGGCCCTGGTCTCGCGTCTCAGCAGCCGCATCCATCTGCCCTTGGTCTTGGCCTTCAGACCCTTGATCTGGTTGAGATCCCCCTGCTGCCTGCTGGCTCTGATCTTGGCTGGTACTAGCCTATGCAGCATCAAAATTAGGTGGCAGTGGAATTACCATGGGGGTGGGCTGGGCCTTCGCGTCCATGAATTTTTGGCACACCTTGAGGGCTTGCTTGGCCTGGGCGAGCTCATGAGTTGCGCTTGCCCGATACTTGTTGAACTCTGCCTAGTAGATGTTTAAGGTTTGGCTATAAACCTGCACCTGACACTGTAGAAGATTCATCTCTGATTGAGAAAGTGTCCTTGAGTCCGGTGTAGAGCAATAAGGACCACTCATTAGGGGAGTTTTGAGCTCCAAAAAGACCCTTTAAGAATTCGTGCAAGATGTCTTTTATATTATTAAAATATTATAACACTAATACTTTTGACTTGCCACAACTTTTTAATCATATCTCAAAAGTATATCATATAACATATCATTGGAAAGTCCTTGTTGAGCGCTTTCCAATGCACCAAACTTTGCTAAATTTGGACTTACCACTTAAAAGTTATGCCATTTTTAGTGTGGAAACAAAATGTGGTCTCAAAAAGTTACGTTACATAGATTTCAAATTTGAGTGTTTTGATTGGTCCATGTGTAAGAAAAATTTAAGAAAAAATATAAAAGGAATCTTTACAAAGGGTCTTTTCTGGATTTAGAACTCCTCTAATGATGTATCAAACTGTTTCAAAAAGAAAAACCAATTTAAACAAGCTAACCTTACTAATGAAAAGAGTGTGAGGGTAATGAGAGTAATAGGGAGGATTCTCTTATGATGTCAAGTTTTTATCTTTCCCTTTCAAAGGTGAAGAAGTGTGGTGGATAGATAGTGCGGTTAGTTCGCATATGTCTAGTTCTAGGAATTATTTCACAAGTCTCATGTCTTATGTAAGTGCAGAAAGATCAATCTATACTGCTAATGATGTAGAGTGTAAGATTGAAGGAATAGGTAGTGTTCCATTGAATGGATCATATCAAAGTCTTTGTGTTTGCATGATGTACTTTTTGTGCCTAAACTAACCAAGAACCTCATTAGTGTTGGACAATTGTTTGATTATGGTTTAGATGTCAAATTTTATGTTGAGAAGTGTGTAATCTTGAGGGAGAATGAAGTGATAGCTAGAGGATCTAGATCAGGAAAGTTGTACAAGCTAGATTCTAGTGAGAGTGCTAATATTTTTTATGTTGCTTATAAGACCAAGGTCCAGAAAGAGGATCTATGGCACAAGAGATTGAGCCATCCCAATTTCAAAGCCCCCCACGTATAGTGTACCAAACAATGCAACAAATGTCTTTTCCATCAAAAGTTAACTTTAGCTGCTTTTCTTTTTCTTGATCATGCCAAGCCATAGTTAAGTTATCATAGACATGTGTCACACATTGACTATGACTTTGTCCCCAATATTCTACTCTGAGTTGCATAATTTTCTCTCGATCTGCCATCTGACAACATTTTTTCTCACAACAATCAATGGTTGCCACATGTTGAATAGCCTCTTCTGTACATTTACTGGAGTGGCGAACATGAAGTTGTCTTGAGGCTTCCTTATTATCATTCTATACTTCCATTTACTAGCCACATGTTGAGATATGATATCGTCCATGTGATTTCCACCTTCATCATTGTTGTTTTCCTCTTGAGCTTCACACTAAATGCAATCATTGTCATCAACACGAGCATTCCTTTCTATGATTTTCAATGGAGTGCCATCTTCAAAGGTGAGTTGTTTCAATGGCCAACTAATCAAATTTACATTTGCAAGATTTGAGATGCCAATGCTAGATGAAAAGCTGCTACGCCCAATAACAAATTCTGCAACCACCCCTAAGTTTCCATCACCAAGCTCCTTGAAGTTTAGGCTCATAGGAATAAACTAACAAAACCAAATTCATACCTAATTTCTCACCTTGTTCTAACCATATTATAAGTCTTTTGTCGATTAAATCTTCTCTCGTGCTAACATGATCTACATGTGACATATCTTCATGCAAATCTTGAACACCTTGATAAGGTTCTTCAACAAGCTTCTTCACCATTGTCTTTTGCCATATAACAATACTGCCAACTGCCTCTCCCATTGTTGATGCACCCATAGAAGGAAATAGAAAATGAAGATCATCTGTGAAGCTTTTTGATACACTAATGGATAAACAATTTGTCCCTACTAGAACTCCATGACATAACATTGTAGGAACATTGGAAAAAACATTTCCTCTTCCTACTATCAAGCTACCATGCAAAAGCATGATATCATCACTAGAGTTCCACATTTTTGTTATGAAACGTGCCAAAAAAAAGTTGAAAACAACATTCAAATGTGGATTTCTAAGTATTATATGGAGGTCATTAAAATAGATATTAAACACTTTTATAGCAACTTCAAAAAAACACCACTTAGCCTTTACAAATTGTAGAAACTAGAGCAAAAGTTGATATTGAAAGTGCTTTACATAGTGCAGAGAAAAAAACTATTATTCAACTTCTAATCATGTAAAGATATATATTTTATTCAATATACATTAATAGACATATATTTGATGGCATCACTACAGAGAATGGCTTGAGTTCATGGGAGTTATGTTTCAATGCGAGGATGAGGGTGAGCCCTTGAAAGTCCATGGGAATAATGTTGAGCACTAACAAAGGAAAGTTGTGAGTTTTTGTCATAATATACAACTCCTAAAACTATTAGTGAGCTCCCTTGCACATGAGTGATCTTGAAAATTCTATGAGATCCAGTGAAAGGTAGAAAGATCATTAGAAAGTCGCAAGGAAATGGGAAGATTAAGGATTCCATGGTAATAGAAGGAACCACAAAATGGCACCTAAAACCTCATGGCACCAAGGTTACACCCCGGTTCAAACAGGTCGGCCGATTCGAACCGATTCTTTGAGGGTCGAACTGGCAGGCCAGGTTTAAATCGAAAAATGGTTCAAAACTGTCTTTTTCATTTTTCAAAAAAATGATTTTTCTGATGTACAAGTCATATATTCATTGTATAGATATCTAATAGCTAAAAAATTTTCTCTAAATTTACAGATATCAGGAATCAGGATAATCAGATCCGAGTCTCGACATGTGACCTGTCGTATCAACCCAAGTTTCAGTCTTAAGAGAACTGCAGTAAGCTGTAAGTTGCAAGATACAAGGATTTGCTTGCTAAGGAGAGTCAAGATTGTGGAGTTTGTACTCTAGAGCTGGAACTTGCCACTTCAAACTTGGAACTTAGGGTTTAGAAAATTGAAATTAAGAGTATAACTGAAATTTGAGGCTTGACTCTTTCCCTTCTCATTGCACTTGCCATTTGAAGGCTGCGTGATTGCTCTTACCTTTGGATCTTGTGGTGAATTGCCTTCATATTGCTCTGTTGACACTGGTTCCCTTGGTAATTCATCACTAAGAAATCTTTGCATTGATTGTGCCAAGATCCCTGATAGAACTTGTCGGAGGAACTCGATTGCCAATTTTTTGACCTCCTCAACTATCATTGGCTTGATAGATTCTACCAGCTCTATTTTCTGTGATGGAATTTTCTGGACCTTGGAACTTTTGTTGAACTGTCCTCCTCATCACTTGTTTCATAACCTAGTGGCACTAGGATTTTCCGTTTGTAGTGCATTCTGTCTGTAGGTGGATTGGTCAACACAGGTGCATATCGATCTACATAAGCCAAATGCCTCCTAGCTATTTGTGAATTTCTCATTGGACAATTTCGACATGGATGATTAACTCTGCATTGTGCACAACAGGGTTTGAATGTTGATGGATCCCCTCGATGTGGACATTCGGCTTGCCTATGTTTTCCTTTGCATCCATAGTATCTTACTGAATGTAGTATACCATCACCTCTAAGTTGATAGGCATACACTAGTAATAGATTCCCCTTAGGATCTTCCGCAAAATATACTGGTAGGCTATTGTGGTTTTTTTTAGATTTTGGAGACATGCAAGATGATATGACCAATACTTTCGCCTTGTCACTGGTTGTTGAAAAAACTCATGATTTAGATGGATCAATCTGACATCCATCCTTCAGTTGAGTTTCTTGTCAGCTTGATTCTGCTTCTGATCGTAGAATCCTTGGATTTGATTGTCGCAACTTCTGCACCACATTCTGTCCTTGTACTAATAAGCACGGATTCTTGATTGAACATCTTGTACTTGGATGATCTCCAAAGTAGTATGTACATTCGTCTTTCTCAAGAAACTTGACTGTGCGAGCATAAACTTAAGAACAACCTGAACTTGAAGTGCAAATGTTCTTGGTCTTCTGCTGCACTCGATCCACTTGACTTTGTTGCACTCCTTTGGTGGTACAACCTCAATGAGTCCATGGAGTCAGGAGCGGACCTAGCACTGTACCTGCGGATGCATGATAGAACTTCCAAGGAACGCAAAACCCTAAATGAGATGTTTCCAAGTTCTCCCTTTAGGAAAATGAGATTTAGTGAAAACCAGATCGGACTACGTTTTGCTACCCAAAACGTGGTTTGAAAAAGAAAATGAGATAGGGCCTCGCAAAAAAATAAATGAGATAGGGCTTTGGAAAAAAAGAGGGCTCTTAGAAAAACGAGATATGTTTTGGGAAAAAAAAACGAGATAGGGTGAGCGAGATAGGGCTTTGAAAAACAAAAAATGTCATCTTTGTGTGTTTGTGATGGCTTGTTGATGCATGTCAAGAGAAGGGAGAGTGAGGGAGTAGCTGAAATTTGTTGATGCGTGTGAAGAGCAGGGAGAGAGAGGGACTATGAAGAGCATCTGTGAAGAGCAAGGAGAGCGAGGATGACTGACTAGCATTTGTGAAGAGCAGAGCAGGGAGAGCGTGTGAAGAGCAGGGAGAGCGAGGGAGTGTGAAGTGCAGGAGTGAGGGATTGTGAAGCTAGAAAATTTGTTGATGCGTGTGAAGAGTATGGAGAGCATGGAGAATTTGTTGATGCATGTGAAGAGCAGGGAGAGCGAGGGACTGTGAAGAGCAGGGAGAGTAGAGCATGCTAGAGAGGATTCTACACCAAAATCGGATTTTTTGCTTTTGTAGATTGGATCTTTTGTAGATCAAAGCACTTTATAGGTAAATATACTTGATAAATTTTGATTTTTGAATTCACATACTGGATTTGGCCGATTTTTTGATCATTGGTTCAGCCAAAGTGGTGGCTTATAGATTGCATATCAAATTTTCAGCATTTGCATGTAGATTTGGAATAGTCAATTTTTGGCGATTTTGTCAAAACCCTAATTTTGATTGGATCTCTAGATAGTGAGGTTGCTGGACTTCATTTGAGTGTGTTTGAATCTTAGGAAGTGGCAAAAGTCATTAGATTGAGGATAGATCATAGGTTGATCAATATTCCATGATTCTATGTGTTGATTTGCTTGGATAAGTGCTAGAAGAGAATTTATGAGATAGTTTCAAATCTTGGTGATTTCTTTTGAAAGCATTTGTTGTTGTTCAAAGGAGTGCTTTGTGCATTGAAGCAGGTTGAAAGAGAAGATCAGGTCATTGCTACATGGCAACCTCAATTGGAGTCATGCTGGAAGCCGATGATAGGCTTACCTCAAGTAACTATTCATTGTGGAAAGTGAGGATGGAGTCACTTCTTGAGATAAATGATGTTTTGGATATTGTTGTAGGTTTGGAGGAGAGACCAGCAACACAACAAGATCAAATGAGGTATGACAAGAGGGCCAAGAAGGCTCTACACATGATAAAGATGAATGTTACCAATTAACTTCTCAAGGAAGTTGGTAAGTGCACATCATCTTTGGAAGCTTGGAATTCATTGAAGAAGCTTTATGAATCCAAGTCTACTTCTAGAGTGTTGACTCTAAGAAGGCAAATCTTTTCTTGTTTGCAAAAGAATGAAGAAAGTCCAAGTACTTTTGTTTTGCTCAATGGCTTGTTGGATGCTCATGCTAACATTGTTCAAAGTATTTCTATTCAAAAGACTTTGGCAAGTTTGATGGATCTTCAAGAGATCTTGATCGATGAGGAATATAGGCTTCAAGCAAAAGGTGGATCTAGATCGACACTTCAAGAGGATGCTATGTTCACAAAGGGCAAATTCAAGGGCAAAACCAAAAGTAAGTGGTCTAAAAGGCAAGATCAAGTGGATGCTTCTTCAAGTGGCAAAAGGAAGGATAGAACAAAGCTCAAGTGCTTCTATTGTGGCATCAAAGGACATTTTGCAAGTGAGTGCTACAAGAAGAAGAGAGATCAAGGAGACAAGCAAGGTAATCTTACTCTTGATGAGGATGGTTTGGATGTTCAAGATGCAAATGATGATGCTTTTGTGATGTCTTCATGTATGCTTGCTAATGATGGAGATCTAGATCCTTGGTGGATTGATAGTGGAGCAAGTTCACACATGACCTTTCACAAAGAGTACTTCACTTCTTTGTTGGCATATGGAGATGACAAGAGGGTGATCTACACGGCCAATGATGGTGAGTGTGCAATCAAAGGGATTGGCACAATTCCTATTTCTCTCTCTACAAATAGGAATGTTCATTTGGAGGATGTCTTGTTTATTCTATCTATTACCAAGAATTTACTTAGTGTGAGTCAAATGCTAAGTAAAGGCCTCAAGGTGGAGTTTGATGGAGATGCTTGTTTGATCAAAAGGAAGGCTGTCTTGATTGGAAAAGGTAAAAGGCAAGGGAAGTTGTTTAAATTAGATGCTTGTGTTATTGCTAACCAAGATGGATGTGTTGCAAGGGAGCAAATTTATATTCAAGAGGGTTTGGCACAAAAGGATGGGACACCTCAACTTCAAGTCATTGGATGTAATGTCAAGGAAGAAGGTTGTGATTGGTCATCCAAGTTCCTTAAGTAATGTCAAGCATGTTTGTGAGTCTTGTGCTTTGTCTAAGTCACATAGGCTACCTTATACTAGATCTGTTTCTAGATCTACAAAGCCTTTTCAACTTGTACATTCGAATATTCATGGATTTACTACAATTAGCAATAGTGGAGCTAAGATCTATGTAACATTCATTGATGATTTTAGTAGATTTTGTTGGGTTTATCTACTAAAGAAGAAGGATGAAGTGTATGATGTCTTTGTCAAGTTCAAGAATGCAAGGGAGAACCAATTTTCCACAAAGATCAAGTGCTTGAGAGGTGACAATGGTGGTGAGTACATATCTAACAAGTTCAAGGCCTTTTGTGATGAGCATGGGATCAAGAGGGAGTATACAACATCAAGGACCCCGCAACAAAATGGAGTGGCTGAAAGGAAGAATAGGACTTTATGTGAAAGTGCTAAAGTTATGGGTTAGGTGCTAATCTTGACAAACCATTTTGGGATCAAGCTTTGTTGTGTGCCAATTTCTTGTGCAATAGGTGGCCGAGTGCTATTTTGGATGGAAGGACACCTTTTGAGATGCTATTCAAGAGGAGGCTGAGTGTCAACTTTCTAAGAACCTTTGGATGCACATGCTATGTCAACATTACTCTTGATGATAGGAAGGAGGATCCATCTTCAAGAAGAGGTATTTTTGTTGGATATAGTGAGGTGAGTAAAGCCTACAAGGTTTACATTCCTTCTACTTAATGTAACATTTTTGATGTTGATGAGAAAGATCCTACTTTGGATGGTGGTGATGATGGACCTTCATCAAGTCAAAAGCCAAGGAGAACATCAAGAGAAAGACAAGTACCTTCAAGGCTCACATATGATCAAAAGGGTAAGCAAGTAGTTTCTGGAAATTATGTTGCTTTCCTAACCTCTTTGGATGAGCCTAAAAGTGTAGATCAAGCAAGGAAAGAAGAGGAGTGGATCCAAGCAATGGATCTTGAGTATCAAACTCTTATGAAGAGTGAACATCTTTTGGAGGATCTTCTTGTGTGCATGGAGCTATGCAAGTTGATGGATGTTATCTTGCTGTAAAATCAAGTATTGGATCTGGAAATCAAACTTTTTTTAATGACTTTGATGTTCAAGTTGAAGATCAAGAGGTTGATTTCAAAGCGCTTCAACTAGTCAAAAGGGAAGGTGGCAATTTGGAGCTAGTCAAGAGCATCAAAGGAGAGGTAATTGGAAAAGATGTTATGGATCTGTTTTTGCAGAATATTGAAGAATCAAGTAAAGGAGCAGCAAGGAGGTGTTATTAAAGTCTACTTTACTTGTTCTATCTCATGTTTGAGCATTTTCATGTGGATGTGTGCAAATTGTCAAGATATGGTAAAACTAGTTACATTGTGAGCATTGTTTTGATGTTGGATTTGTACTAGCATTCTTGGATGATTGCTGATGGAAATGAAGCTATTGGAGGTTCATTATGTCACTCATTCATGGTCAAGTCATCAAGGTATGGTGGTATCTTGAGGCAAGATGGAGATGGAGGCTCATTCATGGAGTATCATGGTGGATTTATGGCAACAAGGGACAAAGGAGGAGGAAACATGCAAGCAAAAGTTGATCACTCACATTTATTGTTTGTTTGTTGTATTCTTTCAGAGAGTTCAGAGTTGGAAGCATGGTGGAATCATTTCATTTACATTCTATTTGATTCTTCATGTTCTAGTTACATCTTGATATGTAAAATTGATGTAAGGAATAGTGAAGCATCCCAAGTGGACACTATTCTCTATATCAATTATGGTTGTTTCTATTTTGAGAATTACATGATCATTGAAAGGAGATGTATTCTCAGGAAGAAGATAATTCTTATGATGGATCAAAGTTCTATTGTCAAAAACTATGCTAGGAGCAAGCATATTGAGATACAATATCACTTTGTGAGGGAGCAAGTCATTGCAAAGGAGGTGGAGCTTCAACATGTGTCTTCAAGAAAATGTGTAGCTGATATCTTCACCAAAGCATTGGGAAAAGACTTGTTCATGAAGCATATGACTTCACTTGGAGTATTATCAAAGTCTATGCTAAAACTAGTGTGAAAGATTCAACTAGTTTCATCACATTTGGCTATATTTCCATATTTGGCATATTGAAGCCAAAACTTGTTTTAGACTTAGAGGTTGTCTTTTCAAAGTTCATTAGTCTAAATTTCATTTGAATAAAAACTTTTTGAAAGTGTGGGAAAGTTAGAATGCGAGTTTGAGTAGATTCAAATTTGAATAGTTCTGTAAATTGAATCTAGACCCAAAATTAGTAGGGTTAGCATTTTGGTGGGAAAGCCAAGTGGCCAAATAGGGTTTGGACCTGTTATAAAAGGATGTAACTCGTGGAGAGAGTAACCTTCTCTCTTCTCTATCTCATTTCATGCTTATAGATGGTTCTCTTGGGTTCTACTATCCATTGGTGCACTATCTTGGTGATTGCTTGCAATTCTGTGTAGAATGATCTATATTTGCTATTTTGGGGTCCACACGTGTGAAATACAGTAGCTTGCTGGTTTTGTATGGACAGCAACAGTACTTTATCATTTCATTCAAGTTTGATCAAGTTCTATTGGTGTTTGCATCTCATTTTGTGTGTAGATGCTGATTTTTCTACATTGGTGAGATTGGTAGTGTATTTCTCTTTCTAACCAAAGATCATTCAAGTAGATTGGATCATAATGATCTGAAATCTTTCACAAGTTTTATAATCATTCAACAATCTGATTCACTGATTCAACCTCAGAACAGATTTTTTGTAGCCTTCCATCACAACATAACTGTTTGTAGGCATTTTTTCATCCTATTGAAAATAAAATTTTTCTACAAGGAATTCTCAGCATAGGAAACTTGTTACCTTTAGGTTTTATGAATCGCTTCGACGAGTCTCTTGATGATTACTCAAATAAATTTGAGGCAATTGATGAATGCATCCCAAGCTAAGTTGCTTTGGAATGGCACATTTCGGAATGCAGCATTCCGAAACACTGCCTTATGTAAAAGATTATCTTTTATTGCATCCCTATGCCATGTTAGACATTGTCTATTTTTGTCCAACATGGCAGAGAGATACAATAAAAGATAATTTCTATAAGCTTTCACACATTCATACTTAAGGTAGATCATTCAGACAAATAAGATGATATTCATTGTTAATAGCCTGGAAATACATACTTGTAATTAGAATGAGAAATAAAGTTTGCTAGTGGAAGTACATAATGTCACATAATTTCATATGACACTGATGTGCATTATATGATATAATACCATGCAACTCAACTCTGTTGCATTGCCAATTGTTTTGCCACCAATGGAATTTCAGAGATTCGATAGAGTCTGGGCTTTTGCTCGCATGCCAACTCCAAATAACACTTTGACAAAATTCCATCTACTTGGGTCTATAGGATTTTTTCACCATTTTTTTTTCCCAACAATTTCTATGTTGCTCAAAGAGAGTCCGCCTTCACTTTGAATTTGGTACTAAAACCTTCATGAAGTGCTCATTATTTTTTTCCTTCATTATTGAACTTGCTGCCGAGCCGAGCCCAACCAAATTGGACATTCTTTTTCATCATATGGTCTTATTAGTAGAAACATACCAATGTCAACATCCATATGTGGTTGAAACTCTTCTCGTGGTCTTGCATGTCTAGGCCCATAGTAGCGTTCCTCCTCAATATCATCAACAAGGTTCTCTCCATCACAACTAATCTTGGGTATTAGAGAAGCTTTCCATGTTGTTTTTGGCCAAAATCCTTCTTGCAAGTGTTGATTGTGTAAATAGGAGATTTGCAGTTTTTCTATCACAGCTTCCCAATACTCAATGATAGGTTGTATGTTTTTGCAAAATGACGACTTTGGTTTTGATGTTTGCTTTCCTTTTCTCCAATAGTCAACGAATTTTTTTAAACCTTGTGTTACCAATTCAACATCCTTTATGTGTGATGTTGGGGATAGTACCCTTGGCTCGCATTCTGGAAGAATGGCTTTTCCATCTTGTCCATTTTTCCACATTGCGATTCCTTCCGTAGATAGCCATTCCTCATTTGTGGGGTGCATTTTGTAGTGCATGACTAGAAATTCATTGTTGATGCTAAATCAAAATTGCAATGGTTTATGATGTCCTATCAATTCGCTTGAACCCTCTGGAATGTAGCCATTAACAAAGCTCTTAAAGTCGGAAATTTCACGTATGAGATATGTCATACCTTGCTGCATATGCATGTCATAAGCATGAACTTTTTCCACAATATCCTTGGCTCCCAGTGATAGTGCTTGATACCATCGAGGCTGAGGCTCTCTTTCCTCTTCTTCATCAGCATTTGTGGCATCATCCTTGACAATGTCTTTGCCTTTGTCGGTCTTGTCAGAAATTGTGTTGTCATCTTCTGTAGGAGTCGGGCTCTTTGGCTTCTGTGAAGACTTGTCTGCAATTGGGACGACTGCCATAGTGTCAAATGCAGTGGAGGAGTAACTTGTATAGTAGCATCCAATTCAGATTCCTTCTGGACTGCTACAGTGTCAACCTCCATGGCTGCAATAGGTGCTGGTTGGCTGGTTGTAACAAAAGTAGGCTGCATCAGGCTAGATAAATCAATAGTCGTAACAATTCGACCTTCCAGAATACTCTGCTCTGATTCAGTAAGGATGCCAAAATGTTCACACAATCTAGAGATGTGTGCTCCCACTGTAGAAAACTTGTTGTGCTTAATCCAACGTAGAAATGCTTTGTAAGCAATTGTTCCAAAACAGACTGGCTGGCCTGTCAGTGCATCCAACAAGTATCCAAAATTTTGTCCTGAAATAGTCACATCAACATCAATTTTAAATAGCACTTGCTTTGCATACTTGCATAAAAATTTCAATTGCGCATCCTTCACCATTGCGATTTTGTACCCCTTACTTGGTACAAAACAATTTGCCAAAAAGTACTTTGTGTCCTCAATTGAGTCCTTGAACATTGGATTGGCTGTGCCATTTGTTGGTAGTCCAAGAGCTACAGAGAAAACATCTTCATTTATTGTAAATGTTGCATTTCGTAGTGAAACCTTGAAGTCAAAATCAGTCACTATGTGAATGGAATTCACAAAGTCAGTGCTGATCTCTTGTAAGATGATTGATGGGTCCACTTTGAGATTACCCAACCTGCATCGATCCATGAGTGACTAAATTGAAGCAAGTCGGATGGATACACAAATTTTCCAACTAACATTGGAGCTTGAACTCAAATCCATTAGTCTCGGCTTGTGCAAGGTAGAAAGCAAAAACAAAGGTAAAAACGAGAGCAAGAGCGAGAACGATGGTAAACAAGAACGAGTGAGAATGAACGAGTGAGAGCAAAAAGAAAGTGTAAAGTGAAAATAGAAATTAATAGTGTCATACAGTGACAAAGTGGAGGAGATGATTACATGGCAAGTCGATTTGACATCTGTCAAATTCATAATTAAGAGCAGTATCTCTACCAATCTTCGTGACATTGAAAAAGATAATCTTACTTATTTTAAGACCGTTTAAAATGAAATATCACGTTTACACAATTTTTCATGTATTCATAAAATAAACACATAAATATGAATGACAGATGGAAACATGTACACACTTATGCATTTAATAAAAGGATGGAGGAAAACCAAACTCATTAATGAGTCATGGATCTGCTATATATAGCTACACACAAGGTACACATGTGTGAGGAGAAGCATTCTCTCTCTCTCTCTCATCTCATTTCATGCTTATACATGAGTTCTATTTGGTTTATCTATCCATTGGTGCACTATATTTGTGATATCTTGCAATTTTGTGTGTAAAATGCTCATTAAATGCTATATTCGGATTCACACGCGTGAAATATAGTAGCTTACTATTTTTGTATGGACAACAACTTCATTTCATATTTTGATTTATTCTTGATCAAGATCTATTAGAGTTTGCATCTCATTCATAGACTAGATGTTGATTTTTCTACATTGGCAAGGCTGGTGATTTGTTGTTTTCCTAACCAAAGATCACAGGGATGATCTTGGATCTTAATGGTCTGAAATTCTTCACATGGTATCAAAGCTCTTGCATTTTAGGTTATGAAGAAAGAAATCACATCTATCAAGGATTTGGAGGAGATATCAATGCTAGAGCATGCTAGATTGACTTCTACCCAAAAACCGAGTTTCTTGCATATGATCTTTTGTAGATAAAAACTCAAATTAGATTTATATACTTGATAAATTCCAATTTCACACTTCACATGCTGGATTTGGCCAAATTTTTATGCATTAGAAAAGGCTAAGTGGTGGCTACAAAATTGCATATCAAGTTTTAAGCAATTGCATGTAGAATTTGAAATATTCAAATTTTTGTGATTTTCTCAAAACCCTAATTCTGATTGGATCTCTAGTTTGTTCTATGTGTTGATTTGCTAGATATATTTGCTAGAAGAGAATTGAGAGGTTCCATATCTTTGTGATTTCTATTTGAATTTATGAATCCAAGTCTACTTCTAGAGTGTTGACTAAAAGAAGACAAATCCTTCAATGTTTTCAAAAGAGTGAATAAAGTCAAAATACTTTTGTTTTGAGAATAAAAGCTTTGAATGATGAGCTGGCTTGCATTGATGAGAACATTAAGGAAGGAGAGCTTGTTCAAGTTATTAATAGTTTGTTGGATGGTTATGCTAACATTGTACAAAGTCTTGCAATTCAAAGAACTTTGCCAAGTTTGATTGATCTTCAAGAGATCTTGATAAATGAAGAATATAGGCTTCAAGCAATAGGTGGATCTACATCAAAATCTCAATATGGAGAGGAGGCTATGTTCATCAAGGGCAAATTCAAGGGCAAAAGCAAAAGCAAGTGGTCTAAAGGGCAACATCAAGGGGAGGCTTTTTCAAATGGCAAAAAGATAGATAGGTCAAAGCTCAAGTGCTTCTATTGTGGCATCAAAGGACACTTTGCAAGTGAGTGCTACAAGAAGAAGAGAGATCAAGGAGACAAGCAAGGTAATCTAGCTCTTGATGAGGATGGATTGGATGTTCAAAATACAAATGATGATCCTTTTGTGATGTCTTCACAAAGCGTACTTCACTTCTTTGTTGGAATATGGAGATGACAAGAGGGTGATCGACAAGGCCAATGATGGTGAGTGTGCAATCAAAGGGTTTGGCGCAATTCCTATTTCTCTCTCTATAAATAGGAATGCTCATTGTTCATTCCATCTATTACCAATAACTTACTTAGTGGAGTCAATAGGTAGGTAAAGGTCTCAAAGTGGAGTCAAAAGGAAGGACAGATCCTTCATCTTTCTGATAAAAGATGTGAGGTCTTTGCCATCTCATCGTAGGTTCGTCAGCTGATCTTCGAGAAGCATTATATGGCCGCGTGATTTCATTTGGAACCTGGTAAGCAATGCATTCCACATCTCTCTTGCATTAGAGAGTGTCGTGAGGTCAAGTGTCAAGATATCTTTGATGGATGAAAACAACACGACCCCTGCCTTGTCATTATTTTCTCTCCTTTCTTGTAGCTCTTTGTCGGTGGTTGTAGACATTCCTTTCGTGCCATCTACCTAGGGCCATAGTCCTTCTCCCTCTAAGATGAGAGAGGTCTTCACCTTCCATGCCAGGAAGTTAGACCCAGTTGAGTCAAGAATTGTGCAAATCTTCGACTGTATGCTGCTTATAGACGCCATTGTTTAAACCGTGTTCTTTTGTTTGTTTTCTGATTTCTTGTTCTGAATGTTCAATCTCCTAGATCTGATAGCTCTGAAGCTATATCAGTGCTCTGATAGGAGCAATATGGTCTGATACCACTGAAGAGAATGAAGGTAAAAGAAACTAGAATTTGATCTAGAAGGTTTCGTGTTCGTTCTCCTTGAAGTTCGATCTCCTTGAACCCGGATAGAATTCGATTCTGTTTGTCACCTACTGCCTGCTAGATCAGATCTACGATCTTCTAGAGTGTAGACAGACACTGTTGACCTACGTTATAATTCGTTTAAGCATCGACAAGGATGAACCAGTGTGCGAAATAAGAATAAACAATTGAACATGTACAGACAATGATCAGACATCCAAACATTCGATATCATTCAAGATAAGAAGAATATCTGTATAACATCTACTATATTATCAATGATTTTTTTTTGAGCGCTGTGTGAGAAACCCACCTAGCATGTCGGCGTGAGAGATACTGTGTCTCTCACGAACCATATCAGAAAGTCTCGCTTACTAGCGGACTCTTGGGCATCTGTTGGTAGTTCTGTGCCTAGCTCACATTGATGTTCAACCAATTCTCTCATCTTCGATCTGCTTATATGGAAGAAGAGAGAAAGGGTTTAATCTAATCTCTGATTACAAGAACGGCTAGTTATGCATGTTCTAATGGTATTCCGAATTCTGTTAGCATCGTCCATGGAGGAGATTCTCCTTCTGGTACTTGTTTGATTTTGGTTGTACTTGAATCATGAAGATCCATCGTCTTTCGGTCTTTGGGTATTGTTCGGCTTCCTATCTTGTTCGGGCTTTGCCTTTGTCTTTCAGCTCCTTTGGTCTTCAAAAATCTGACCTTCGTCTTCGAGTGTCCTTGAGCTGAAACCATTATGTGGCGGTGTTAGGGCCTATTTTGACAGGGGGTTGGTCCATCCAAAACGTCCTAAAAGGGTCAAGGGGCCCCACCTCTAATGGCGGTTCGGCTCTACATGAGCAATAGAGGATTTGCCACTTCCAACCCTGATGGCCTTCTATATTGCCCCGTGCTCCCCAACCGATGAGAGTTTTCCAGGCCCTCAGAGATACGGTTGCAAGGAGGGGGTGTTGTCACTTTTGGTGCAATGATTCACTAGCTTTCCCCTATCTAATCTTTCCCAAATCGCATTTTCCCAAAGCAAAAATTGTAAAGCCAAATATCGTGATTTTCCCAAAGCAAAATTGTACAAAGAGAGAGAGAGAGGGATTTTGCCCAGGCCCCCCAAGCAAAACTTTAGAGAGAGAGACACACACACATATGCAGACGAGGTTCACGAGTCAAGATTAAGACTGAGCTCACTTAATCAAAGTTCAAGTGTTGGAGTGTTAGCACTTATTCGAACTCTTAAACTCTTATATACTTTGTTAGAGTAATATTAATTTGTGTTGGGTTTGATAAAAATACAAATGTGTTATAAAACACTTGACTAATTAAATGAGACCACTGTAATTTGAGAAAGACCATGCAAGTTGTCATTTTTGGGTGTTCAATTAGGTGTGATCATGATCCTAGTGAAAATTTTGGCCTTCTGATTTATGTTGGTCATTGGCAACAGTCATTAGATTTTTTAAACAAATACTAAGCACAATTCCAAATCTATAGGCATATAAAGACTTGAATCATAGTCAAAATAAAGTGGTTCACAACTTTATCCACCAAGGTATCTAACTTGGATAACATTTGGCTATTTTAATAGTACATGAAACAAATTCAAACTACTTAAGAATATTCCTAACTTAGATATATTGTGAAAAATTGTCAACTAGTAGTATTTTCCTAACTTGAGATTTTGTAGGCCTATGGCCAAATAAAAGTTAGAGATAGGTTCATACATGTATGTAGAGGCCCAAAGTATGTGTACACTACTTTTGAGGTCACATTAATTAGAGGAGGTCGAGTGTGGAGCTCTTCTATTGGCTCATAATTTGGTGCATTCCTATTTGACCAAATTTCTAGGTATATGGGTGAATCCTATTGGACCCCAATTTTAGCCTATCATAAGACAAGTGGCCAAGAGGCACTATGGCTGCTATAAATAGCCATCTCCACGAGTATGTACACATCTCATTTTCATTCTATTGAATGAATGTTATGCTCTTTGAAGATCCATCTTCTTCTCTCTCACTTTTTTGTTCATATCTTGCATTCTAGCCACTAGAATTGTGATTTCTTTGTTGCTATGGCTTCACACGTGTGAAATGCAGGTTGTAGGCTCTGAAGTACGGACAGGGACAGCAAGTTTCTGTTTGTGGAAGCTTATGATCAGATTTTGATGTTTAGTTGATGTTTAGTATGCTTAACATCACAATTTCTATCATTTTTTCAATCTAGATGTGCATAACTTCCATGGCCAAGATCTTTATGAAACTTTAGCATCTTTTGGATCTGAGTTTTTCACATGGTATCAGAGCATTAGGCGGCCAAATGTGCAGGTTTTGCCAGATTTAGAAGAGATTTGTGGGCGAGTTTGCTTTTGTAGCATTCCAATCAAGTTTCTAGCTAAAAATCTTGTTGATTTATGTGTAGAAATTGGATCTTTGTGATCAAAACATCATTTGTATGCATTTCAATTGAAGTAGGGCGAATTCCCTCTGTACTTATCAGAATAAGGAGACAAAAATTGTTTTGGAAAGAGGGAGATGCAAGATCCAACAAGATCCTATTAGTTTTCCATTCTAGCATATAGTTTTTTGATTCAATTTCTTGCTTCTTCATGTCAAAAACTTCAAAATTGATGTAACCCTCTGATTTTCAGTTTGCTGAATGATTCAAGAGTGTATTTCAATCTTAGGAGTGAGGGAAAAGCAAGTATATTGAGGTTTGGTCTTGGTTTGATCAAGAAATCATAAAACTAGTGGCTAAAATTAAGGAAAAAGTGAGGAAAAGAGAGAAAAAGTAAGGTTTTAGGTTCCAAATCTTTGTGATTTCTTCTTGTGTTTCATTTGTTGATTCAAGAGAGTGCTTAGTGCATTGGAACAGGTCAAAGATCAGAGATCAATCATTGCAACATGGCTACAAATGGAGGCTACATGTTGGAGAGCAATGATAGGCTTACCTCCCTCAACTATTCTACTTGGAAAGTAAGGATGGAGTCTTTGCTTGAGATGAATGAGTTGATGGATATTGTTGTAGGTGTGGAGGAGAGACCTTTGGCACCTCAAGAACAATTGAGGTATGACAAGAGGGCAAAGAAAGCCCTTCACATGATCAAGATGAATGTGACAAATGAGCTTATCAAAGAGGTTGGTAAGTGCACATCATCTAGTGAAGCTTGGGAAGCCTTGAAGAAGGTTTATGAATCCAAGTCTACTTCTAGAGTGTTGACTTTAAGAAGGCAAATCTTTTCTTGTATGCAAAAGAAGAGTGAGAATGGACATGCTTTTGTTTTGAGAGTTAAAGCATTGAATGATGAGTTAGCATGCATTAATGATGGCATAAATAATGAGGAGCTTGTTCAAGTGATTCTCAATGGCTTGTTGGATGATCATGCTAATCTTGTTCAAAGTTATGCTATCCAAAAATGTTTACCAAGTGTTGGAGACTTGCAAGAGGTCTTGTTGGCTGAAGAATTCAGGTTGCAAGCAAGAGTGGGAGCATCTTCTACATCTCAAGGAGGAGAAGAGGAGGCAATGTTCTCTAAAGGCAAGTTCAAGGGCAAAGGTAAAAGCAATTGGTCTAAAGGGCAAGACCAAGGTGAGCACTCTACTTTTGGCAAAAAGAAGGATAGATCTAAGCTAAAATGTTTCTATTGTGGAGTCAAAGGGCATTTTGCTAGTGATTGTTTTAAGAAAAAGAGGGATCAAGGGGAAAAGCAAACCAATCTAACTATTGATGAGGGTGGGGATGAGCTTCTTTCAAATGATGCTTTTGTTATGTCATCTTGCTTGTTGGCTAATCATGGAGACATTGATCCTTGGTGGATTGATAGTGGAGCCACTTCTCATATGACATATCATAAAGAGTATTTTTCATCTTTAATGGCATTTGATGGTGATAGGAAGGTAATCTATACCGCAAATGATGGTGAGTGTGCAATCAAGGGGATTGGCACAATTCCTATTTCACTTTCTACAAATAGGAATATAGAATTGAAAGATGTTTTGCTCATTCCATCCATTACCAAGAACTTACTTAGTGTAAGCCAAATGCTTGACAAAGGATTCAAAGTTGAGTTTGATGGTGATGCTTGCTTGATCAAAAAGGGGTGTAGTATCATTGCAAAAGGGAAAAGGCAAGGGAAATTGTTCAAGCTTGATGCATGTGTTGTTGCTAACCAAGTTGGATGCATGGCAAATGAACAAATGTCAATTCAAGAGGTATGGCATAAAAGGATGGGACATCTCAACTACAAGGCCTTGGAGGTAATAGCCAAAAAGGAGGTAGTAAGGGGACTTCCCAAGTCTCTTACTTGCTTGAATCATGTTTGTGAAGAATGTGCTTTGTCTAAATCACATAGATTGCCATATACTAGATCTATATCTAGATCTAAGATGCCTTTTTCTCTCTTGCATTCAGATATTCATGGTGTTACTACAATTAGCAATGGAGGTGCTAAGATGTATGTAACTTTCATTGATGATTTTAGTAGATTTTGTTGGGTTTATCTACTAAAGAGCAAGGATGAGGTGTTTGATGTGTTTGTCAAGTTCAAAGTTGCTATTGAGACTCAATTTACAACCAAAATCAAATGCTTGAGGAGCGACAATGGTGGTGAATACATTTCTAACAAATTCAAAGCCTTTTGCGATGAGCATGGGATCAAGAGGGAGTACACATGTCCAAGAACACCACAACAAAATGGAGTGGCCGAGAGGAAGAATAGAACCTTGTGTGAGAGTGCAAAGGCAATGAGATTGAATGCTAATCTTCCTAAACCTTTTTGGAGTGATGCTTTGTTGTGTGCAAATTTCCTATGCAATAGATGGCCAAGTGTTGTATTGGAAGGAAAAACCCCTTTTGAAGCTTTGTTTGGTACGAAGCCTAATGTCAAGTTTCTAAGAACTTTTGGATGCATTTGCTACTTCAACATTACTCTTGATGATAGAACTAAGGAGGATCCATCTTCAAGAAAGGGCATTTTTGTTGGTTATAGTGAAGTAAGCAAAGCATATAGGATTTATGTTCCTTCAATCAAGAAAGTGTTCACAAGTAGGGATGTCATTTTTGATGAAGGTAACATTCCAAAAGTTGTTTCAAGTGATGATGGTGTTGTTGCAACTAATGTGCTTGATGACAATGGAGTTGATGACACATTGGATGTGGATGTTGAAGAAGCCTCTTCAAGTCAAATTCCAAGGAGAACTCCAAGGCATAAAGTGAAACCCTCAAGGCTCACTTATGATGGCAAAGGTAAGCAAGTGGTGGATGGATCCAACTATGCTTTCCTAACTTCTTTTGATGTACCTTCATGTGTAGATGAAGCAAGGCAAAAAGAGGAATGGATCCAAGCAATGGATCTTGAGTTTGAAGCACTTATGAAGAACAACACATGGAGATTGGTGGAGCTTCCAAAGGGCAAAAGTGCAATTGGATGCAAATGGATCTTCAAGGTAAAGACAAATCAAGATGGATCTATCAACAAGTTGAAGGCAAGGTTGGTGGCTAAAGGTTATGCTCAAGAGCATGGCATTGACTATGAGGAAACCTTTGCACCCGTGGCAAAGATGGTGAGCATAAGAGTAATCATTTCCCTTGCAACTCTTTATGGATGGGATCTTTGGCAATTAGACATTTCTAATGCTTTCTTGAATGGTGATCTTGAAGAGGAAGTCTACATGGAGCAACCCGAGAGCTATGTTTCTCATAGCAAGCCTAATCATGTGTGTTTTCTACAAAAAAGTTTGTATGGTCTTAAGCAAGCACCAAGGAGTTGGTATGCTAGGCTTAACTCTTTTCTACTTTCTCAAAACTTCACTATGAGTGAGTATGATCATTCACTTTACTTTAGAATTAGTGCTAATGATGTTACAATCCTTCTAATTTATGTGGATGACATTATTTTAAGTGGAGGGAACAAGGAAGATATAGAAGATATCAAGAAAGCACTAAAAAAGGAATTTGAAGTGCATGATCTTGGTCTTTTGAGCTATATCTTAGGAATAGAAGTAATTAGAACTTCTCAAATCACTTTTATTTCACAAGAGAAGTATGCTATTTCTATTCTCAATAGATTTCATATGGTAGATGCAAATCCTATTGATACACCTATGGAATCACATGTAAAGCTAACTATAAGAGGTAATGAAAGATCCTTCGAGGACATTACTCTCTATAGGAAGCTAATAGGTTCTCTTATATATCTAACCATCACAAGACCTGATTTATCTTATTGTGTTGGTAGATTAAGCCAATTCATGCAAGATCCTAGCATAGAACATTGGAAACTAGGAAAGAGGATCTTGAGATACATCTCGGGAACAAAAGATTTTGGCATTGTTTATAGAGGCTCATCACCTAACTTATTTGGTTTTTCAGATTCAGATTTTGCAGGAGACCTTATGGATAGAAAATCCATAAATGCACATGCTATTTTCATAGGTGATGGAGCTATCTCATGGATGTCGAAGAAACAAGCAACTATATCACTTTCTTCTAGTGAGGCCGAGTACAAAGCTTTGACATCATGCACAAAGGAGATGGTGTGGATCAAGAGGATGATTATGGAGCTTCATTTGCTGGATTTTTCAGAGAGTCCAATCATCTTTTGTGACAACCTTTCAGCCCAAAGTCTAGCAAGCAATCCGGTTTTCCATGCAAGGAGCAAACATATCGAGGTGGCTTACCATTTTGTGAGAGAACAAGTGTTGGCAAAAGAGATCAAGCTTGAACATGTCCCATCAAAGGAATGTGTGGCTGATATCTTTACCAAAGCATTGGGAAAGGACTTATTTTTCAAGCATAGAACAAGTCTTGGTGTACTTTCTAAATCTATGCTAAAACTAGTTGAAGAGGGAGTGTGAAAAATTGTCAACTAGTAGTATTTTCCTAACTTGAGATTTTGTAGGCCTATGGCCAAATAAAAGTTAGAGATAGGTTCATACATGTATGTAGAGGCCCAAAGTATGTGTACACTACTTTTGAGGTCACATTAATTAGAGGAGGTCGAGTGTGGAGCTCTTCTATTGGCTCATAATTTGGTGCATTCCTATTTGACCAAATTTCTAGGTATATGGGTGAATCCTATTGGACCCCAATTTTAGCCTATCATAAGACAAGTGGCCAAGAGGCACTATGGCTGCTATAAATAGCCATCTCCACGAGTATGTACACATCTCATTTTCATTCTATTGAATGAATGTTATGCTCTTTGAAGATCCATCTTCTTCTCTCTCACTTTTTTGTTCATATCTTGCATTCTAGCCACTAGAATTGTGATTTCTTTGTTGCTATGGCTTCACACGTGTGAAATGCAGGTTGTAGGCTCTGAAGTACGGACA
Source organism: Diphasiastrum complanatum (assembly GCA_029204225.1). NCBI lineage: Eukaryota > Viridiplantae > Streptophyta > Lycopodiopsida > Lycopodiales > Lycopodiaceae > Diphasiastrum > Diphasiastrum complanatum. Next base: position 38,193 of record MU832844.1, on the reverse strand, counting down.
GGGACAGCAAGTTTCTGTTTGTGGAAGCTTATGATCAGATTTTGATGTTTAGTTGATGTTTAGTATGCTTAACATCACAATTTCTATCATTTTTTCAATCTAGATGTGCATAACTTCCATGGCCAAGATCTTTATGAAACTTTAGCATCTTTTGGATCTGAGTTTTTCACATATATTTGGTCTTAAGAAGTCTCAAATCATAAATATAGTCTCAAGGAAACAGGTCACTGACTCTAATTATTTCATTTTTTTGCGACCACCATTGCTTTTCTCTACATCAAACGTCTGGCTAAAAACAATTCTCTATAAAAACGAAAACCTAGCGAATCGTTGTTGCAGATCTCTGCTTGCAAGCTAACTCAAACCATTCTCTATAATAAAAAAAAATTAACACACCGCTATTTCAGATCAACTAGTATGAGCTTCTCTCTCTCTCTCTCTCTCTCTCTCTCTCTCTCTCTCTCTCTCTCTCTCTCTCTCTCTCTCTCTCTCTCTCTCTCTCTCTCTCTCTCTCTCTCTCTCTCTCTCTCTCTCTCTCTCTCTCTCTCTCTCTCTCTCTCTCTCTCTCTCTCTCTCTCTCCCCCCCCTTACCTTACATCTTTCCGTTATTCCACCACCTCACCGTTCATCTCTTTTCAAACCCTGGTAGTCTTACCGAGACAGCTAAAAGATCATTACAATGTCTTGCGAAGACCAACTACCACCTATATTGGTTGGTCACCTAGAAAGAATATTTAGAAAGCAGGTGAAGCTACAAGAAAAGATAGTACAAAATAAAGAAAAAAAGAATCAAAGAGATCCAGCTAAAAAGGCCAATACAAAAGAAAAGATCAAGAAGCAAACAAAATCTTGGTCGAGTCTGAACAAATAATGGATCAAAGGAGAAGATGAAGACAACAATGGACTGCAGAACCAAATGAGCTCGACAACAGATGATCGAGAGCTGGTATACAAACAAGCTTATACCAGTGATTAGGCCTTATCTGAAACCTATTTCGTTGGGCATAAGAAACGAGATTCATCACATTCGAAGCCATCAGAAAGGAGATAAGCTACGAGAAGTCTCTTGATAAAAAGAAAGCTAAAAAAAACAAGCAAGAGACTCTTAGTTACGTAGGGCTATCTTGATAATCTACTATGACTTTGAAGTGTTGTCGAGAAGCATGATAATATCAACCAATAAGTTCTTGGTTTTACATAGGCAAATGCTGATCCATGCCTTTCAGCCCCATGCTAATTCCCGAAAGATGGATAGCCATGTGGGAGCTAGCAAGTTAGACGATCTCAACTTGAGTTATGTTTTTAATAAAGAGGCCTCCTATTATCAAGTAAGAGGTGGAACTCATACTATTATAGAATGGGGTTCACTCAGCTGCAAGAGGTGGACTCCAAAATATGATACAATTGGGTTCTACAGCTCGTGGGTATAGATAGGAGCCTCCACCACGAGTTTCATAGCATGTGCAATGTATTGAAATGCTATTTCTTCGTTAATTGGAGATTCTACTACTTGCATTTCCTTCCATGCTCCATCTTCATCCATATAATCTGAATATTGATGTATGAATGTGTTTGTTGTTGTTAATTCTCTCTTAAGGATTGGTTTGGGATGAGTATCAGGTAGACGTGCAAGGCTTGGAGGCTGATCCATCATTCTACTCAGTTCAGATGCTTCCTAGTTATCGGCTCCCTAAGAAGTTCTTGTTACAACTGTTGAGTGACAGTTGTAAGAAGCACTTTGTAAGATTCTCATTTGTGTTAGCATCAAGTAGATGTGTAGGACTTGGAGATTGATCTACCATTCCACTGATTTTCGATGTTTCCCGATTTTTGGCTCCTTGAGGAGTTCTTCTTACAACTGTTGAGTGACAGTTGTAAGAAGCACTTTGTAGGTTCGCACGGAGTGGTCTGTCCACAACATGTACTTGTGATCTCCTAAGGTGTGTAGATGCACCAAGATCAAGACTAGATTGAGATTCAAGATCTATCTTTGATTCTATGGCAAAAACACACTACTACATGCATTCAATCACTTCCAACTCTCACTCACACGTGTGGGAAGTGTTCCAAAAATAATCTAAGTAAAAACAAGCTGCTCTCCTCGGGTAGAGAGAGGAAATCATCATGAGCTCTTGGGTAGAGAGAGAAAGCTGGAAACCAATTACTCACAAAATCCACTCAATCTCAAAATCAATTATTTCCAAATGAGAAGTACAATGATACTAATAGATCCATGAGCTAACACAATGCTCAATCATGATTGGACCACACTTTTGCCACCTTCATCCTATTGGACCATTGATCCATTCACCTCTAAATTCTATTGGACCATTTTCAAGCATATATATATCTCAAATTCTATTGGACCACTCATGGTTCCACCTCTAATTCCTATTGGACCTCTTAAACTTCATCAAAAAAAAGCATTACACGTGTCTACACTCTAATTGGCTCGAGTTTGGCATCCTACTCTATTTTGACTCAATAGTGGCATTACAATTGGGAATGGATAATTTGCCATCTATGCCAAATTTGACCCTATCAACATCCTACACCTAGATGCTTGATACAAAAAACATAAGACCCCTATATATAACATTTTTAATTAATTCACAATTCTCCACACGTGGGAACATCCTCCACACATGTGAGATTCACTTACGAACTTCTTTCATAGAAATACCAAGCTAGATTTTTGCCAATTCCTCACACTCCTCAAACAATAGCTTGGAAAGGTACTAGATCACTTGAGAAGTTTGTAAATGTTTTTGAGTGGATCCTTTGGTATGCATAAGAAGTGAAGATCAGCCAAGGGATCCATCATAGCAGCACCCTCACCATATCCATGATAAGATCTCTTTTGTAGAGATCTCTTGCCAATGCCTTTGAAGAGTGCTCCACCAATATGCCACTATGATCATGGGCTTCCTCCATGCTTGATGATGATCTTCACTTTGAAAGTTCCACTTGCATGATGGACGCACCATAGATAGAGAAATCTGAGGCTTCCAAGCCTCATAAGGATCATGGAGATCAAGATCATAAGATGTGAAACAACAATGATTATCAAGATTATGCTTTCTAGCTTGACTAGACCACATACAATGAACTATATCCATGATGGATCTAATCTTGATATCAAAGACTATCTTGATACGTTTTAGGCTAGTTACTCTCTCATGGATGTAGGTGTCCAATTTGGATGCTTCACTTAATCTCAAGAGGAGTTTACAATTTGCCTCAAAACATGTGAAAACATGATTTTCAAAAAAGTGAGTACCAAGCTCAATCTTGTTCTTACTAGAACCAAGAGCATACTTTTGACAATACAATATCTTGCTTTCAAAAAGTATTGAGAACATATCTAAGTCAATAATGACAGGAAACATGTCCATACCATAAGCATCATACAAAACTAGTATAGCTTTTCTTGAACTTTGAGATCCAAAAAATTCAATGAAGCAAGATAGCATATCAAGCAAAGGAAGAGAAGCATATATGAATGTGTTGTAGTAGATACAATATGAAAGATGCCCCTCTTTGCCATGTAAGGTGAGCCATAAAGACTCGGCCATGCATCTTGAAGATCTTCTTGAAATCATATGAAGAAGAGTCTCCTCCTCACAGCTCGGCCCCCATAACTTGAATACCTTCAAAAGAGATAACTTGTGATGCTTCTTCAGAAGCCTTGATCTCGGCCACTTCCAAGATTGAATCTTCATGTAATATGACATCTTTATTCACAATCACTTTTGAAATAGAGAGTGTAAAGGCACTAAAGGCCTCCTTGATGGATGAGTATCCAATCATGATCCATGAGCTTGGATCATCCTTCCTCCTGGTTTCCAAGGGAATATGTGCAAAGCAAGCACTACTAGGTTCACTAAGGTGATCAACCTTAGGCTTCATCTTGAATAAAACTTCATATGGTGTTATTCCATCAAGAGCTCCAAGCTTTGATCTTCAATGAGAATTGCTTCTCAACATATGCTTTGAGTAATAAGGAATAATCATACACCATAATACTTGAAGAGAGAAGATATGTGCATCTTGTGTGATCATCCTCCTTTGAGATATTGGACATATAAGAAACATCAAGAGAGTTTTCACTCTCACTTGGATCCAATTTTTAGATGCCTTCAAATCTTGATCCATATGCAAGGATCTCACCATCCTTCTTGATCACACAATTATCAATATTGAAATTGACATTAAAGCCACTATCAAGAAGTTGGCCAACCTTTAAGATGTTCTTTGTAAGCTTTGGGACAAAAAGAACATTGTTGAGAAAGAGATCTTTGGAAGATGCAAGCTTCAAGGGAATAATCCCTACTCCTTCAATATTGCACTCGTGCTTACTTGCAATGTATATGGTCTTCTTGACTCCATCATAAGGCATAATAGATGAAAAAAAGCGCTTGGAGCCACACATATGTGAAGATGCTCCACTATCAATATACCATGAGTCATCATTGTTGAAGGTGGAAGAGGAGAAGGTTGATGCCATAAGAGAGCCTTCTCCATCACTTGCAATATAGTCTTCTTTCTCATTGGTGATGTTGGCTTGATTGAGTTGATTCTTCTTCTTGAAGCATAATGGCCTTTCTTGCCACAATAAAAGCACTTGATCTTCTTCTTCTTGAGATTTGAAGTAAAAGCATGAGATGTATCCTCCTCCTCCTCTCCATCTTGGTCTTTAGCTTTGTCATTGTTGCTTCTTACTCCTCTCTTTGTGCTTGGCAAATAGAACTTTGCCATCATCATGATTGAGTGATAGCTTGTTCATCCTCAAGAGTTTGTACTCTTGTCTTGATTCTTTAATAATAAGCACACTTTGAAGGGCCTCCAAACTTGGTAGCTCGTCCTTAATGGCATGATTGGACAAGGTTGGTTTATTCATCTCTCAAGCCATTGAGAATGACTTGGACTAGCTCACTTTGATTGATTGAGTCACCAATACATGCAAGCTCCCTATGAATGTCCTTGACTCTCAAAACATAATTAGATGCACTCTCATCACTCTTTTGACTACTTTGAAAGATTTTATTTCTAAGAGTGAGGAGCCTAGAGGTGTTCTTAGGCTCATAGATGGACTTGAGACAATCCTAAGCTTCCTTGGATGTAAAACAATCACCAATCTCCCTCAATATCTCATTAGAGACATTCATCTTAATAGTGGAGAGCCATCCTAGCTCTCTTCTTGTATTTTTGTACTTCTTGAAGGACTTGATGATCCTCCTCAATCCCAAGTACAATGTCCATTACATCTTGGAGTATCAAGATGGACCCCATCCTCAACTTCCATATTGAATAACTGGAAGTAGACAATCTCTCACTTGGTTGCAACAAGTATGAACTCATTGAAGTCATGTAAAGTGGAGATAAATAAAAGTGATGAACAAAAAATGTTGCTTCTCTCTCACTATAGGATCCAATAATGGTGTGCTACCATCTTCTATGCAAGATCTTGCAACAAACTATGAGATGATTCTCACTAGCTATCTCGATCTCTCCAAAACTAGATCTACTTCACATCAAATGATGGAGTATGGGCAAAGTTAGGATCAAACACTCTTAGCACGTGTGAAATACACTAAGAAACCAAATTTGACTCAAATACAATAATATTTCATCAAACAAGATGGCTAAGATTTGAAAACAATGCCTAGATCACATATAGATGAGATTGGTAAGTATTCAACTGTGATTTTGGATCAAACAAGCAATCTCTTGACCAAACCAAATGTGTCCACCCAGGTCTAGGTGCCCTACCTAACCCTCTTCAAAAGCTTATAACTTTTGATTGGCACAACCAAATGGAATGAAACTGATTGCATCAAAAACTAGACAAAAATAGCTTCAAAACAAGCTATCTAGCAAGATTTTTGGATCAAACATAAAAGAGAACTCCAAAACTGAAATTGGATGTTCCTCACACGTGTCTAAGCACCTGATTCCATACAGTACCAGGTCGGACCCAATCAATGCCCTATTGATCTCTTTTGATCCAAAATTGGACAAGATATCTAGGAAAATGGATCTTGACAATTTCTAGCTCAAGATTGATGAATAGTTTTCACTCAAATGGATCAAAATGCATGGTAACCTTAGGTAGGCTCTGATACCATGTTGATTTCACACATGTGGTCTATCCACAACATGTACTTGTGATCTCCTAAGGTGTGTAGATGCTCCAAGATCAAGACTAGATTGAGATTCAAGATGTATCTTTGATTCTATGGCAAAAACACACTACTACATGCATTCAATCACTTCCAACTCTCACTCACACATGTGGGAAGTGTTCCAAAAATAATCTAAGTAAAAACAAGCTACTCTCCTAGGGTAGAGATAGAAAATCATCATGAGCTCTCGAGAAAAGAAGTATAATTTTGATGGCTCCATATTCAAATACAAGACAAGACTTGTAGAAAATTGCTACACACAATTATAGGTACCAATTACATAGTACTTTTGTCTTGTTGTTAAACTTGTATCATTTTAGATCTTATTGGCAATTGTAGTAGCAGAAGACCTTGACATATATCATATGGATGTATAAACTACATTCTGAAATGGTTTTATCCATGAAGACATCTGTATATAGTGGCATAAAGGTGATCACATTAAAGGCCTTCAAGATCAAATCTATAAGATTCATAAAGCTTTCAATGGGCTTAAACAAAAACCCAAGTCCTGGTTTTAACAAGTCAATGATTATTTTTTACAACTTGACTTTTATTTGAATGTTGTTGACTCAAATATCTGCATTAAATATGATGGTCCAATTACATAATCATAGTTATTTATGTCATTAATTGTCTATTTTTAAGCAACTGTAATTCACTATTCCAAAGTACCAAGTCGAATCTTTATACATGATTTGACATGATAGATCTCAAACCAGTTTACTATTTGCTTGGCATTCAAATCCGTTGAGATAGAGCCAAGAAGACAATTCTTTTAAGCCAAAAAAAATAATTTTTTAACACATTCTAGAGAAATTTGGGATGATTGAATTGATTCACTAGATTCAAGACTTATGTTTAGCAAATATATGTGTCCCTCAAGGCAACTACTAAAGTTTCAGACGTGAAAAACTATCCATACTACTCACTTATTGGCTCATTGATGTATGAAACGGTGTGCACCAAATCGGAGCTAGCATATATGATAAGCACACTATCTCAATTCATGTCAATCTTGGACTTCAACATTAGAAAGCACTGAAATGAGTGGTGAAATACATTTAATCAACAAAGAACCAAGTTCTTTGCTATTTTGGTAATGTTGCCACTTCATTGTCCTTATTCAACTATTTTGATTTAGATTGGGGAGGACATTTAAATATTAGAAATTGAACTTCTAGCTATTGCTTCTATCTATCTTCTGTATCAATTTCTTGGAAAAACATGAAGTAGAAGCTGATTGCACCATCCTTGACTAAAGTCGAATGCATAGCAACAACAAAGGCAACCAAAGAAGCCATCTGGTTGAAACTTCTTTCACAGGATCTAAACTTCAAACAAAATTATCCAACTACCATCTATTGTGATAACATTAACTGTGTTCAACCTGCTCTCAATGCTAGATTTTATTTTAGGACTAAACATGTTGAAATTCAATTTCATTTTGTTCAAGCGAAAGTACATGCTAAACGTGTTGAGCTGTTTGTTGTTACACAAATAGTAGTTGATATCTTCACAAAAGCCTGACCAAAGGAAAAGCATCTTTTGCTTAAAAGATGTTAATTAAAATTTGAAGATTTTTTTAAAGTGTTTGAAGTTGAATTAAGCGGGACTGTTGGAATTTTGATCCCCTTCAAATCCTAATTGATCCAGTTGCCCCTTATTTATTAATAGCTGCTTTATTTCAAGTATCTACGACAACCTACCAAACCTGATATTTTACTCAAGAACCTTATGTAGACAAAAGACTTGCATAAATACATGGAGGTTGACATAGGTTGAGAAAAATGTCTTTTATTTAATAAGAGCCAGCTGCTTAGTTTCAGATGAAGAAGAAGAAAAAATAGATACATTGTTTACTAAAGTGCAACTTGACAAGATTGACATCTCTCTATCATGTGTTTCATCATGTCATACAACTTATGATCTAGTATTAGAACTTTTCTCAAATGTTACAAAGAAACTAAAAATTAATTTTCATAATGACATGTTCAGACAACATGGACCCCCATGTGGTCTTCGTAACTCAATACATTGATCTAATCATACTAGCGGTATTTGTCAATTTTGGATCCTACAACTATCAATTACACATCAAACAATAAAGTCTTGTAATACATTTTAAGATCAATCAAGAATGGTTTAGGCTAAATGTTCTCCAAGATTTAGAACATGGTACTATATTAAAAAGACTTGATATTAGCATCATATATTAAGGACTTTGGGGATAAAAAATGTAGAATTCAAAAAATGGGATGCTATTATGAAAAATAAAATGGGATTTCTAGAGTGAGCAATTACTAAGTATTGTTTTCTCATCTAAGTAAAATCCTTACGGACAAATTCATATATGTCAACCTTTTACGTTGACATATAGAAAATGAGACTATAATAGTCTCAAGTAATGTGACTATAATAGTCTCAAGTTTCTTGGACTTGCCTTATATTAATAATAACTCCTACTTTGATTATCGAAGGATGGAAAAACCCATCAATGTACAAATAGATGAAAGTACATAGAATGATAATGTCGATTGGCAAAGAGTAATCAAGCTAAAAAGCATAATAAAACATGAACTATTAAAATAATTACTCAAAATCTACTGCTTGATGTAAATCACTAACTAGAATAGTGGCAATAATAGCTAATGCAAAAAGCTTATATTGGTTTGATCACTCTCCAATCTAATTTTACTATGAAATGCAAAGCCACCAATTTGAAACATTATTCATTCCAAACACAATATTATCAGATGACCATGTACAACGTCACAGATTGATATAGATTTGTTAATATTATAAAATATTCAAACTCATCAAACCTACTCCCTAAATTCGAAATTTTATATGCGAACATGGACTACAAAAACTTTTTAACTAAGCTACAACTTTATACATTTGATATGAACCTCACAAACTGGTATCAAATTAATATAGATGCTCAAAACTTATGACATAACAAAACATATTTCAAAATCAAAAATATAAATCCATGCAACCGCTACCAACCTAAGATTGTCTATAGTCCTACTCCCAAAATCATTTCATACATGCTGAATCTTGTCATATCCTAACATTTAGTCTTAGTGCTACCATTACCACATTTTAACTACTAATGTGGATAATGATTGTAAAATTGTGACTATTCAATTTTAATCATGATTGCCATTATACATCAAGGTTTTGAAGTTGTGAATATATAGGATAACAAACTCAAAAACCTCAATAGAGTATCAAGTATTATGGACTAGGGAGGCTGCTGCCAAAAAAGAGTGTTGCTTCTACTAGGTGAGAGCCATGAGAGTGGTGAGGGATATAAAGGCATGCTATTTTTAGTAACATTCATTCTCTCCTAGCTGTTAGGGCACATAGTAGTCTAGAAGGCAACGAAGTTTCAGAATGCAACAAACTACCACTTATAGCTAGCAGCCTCCTATTCTCCAAATAAGGTAATTTCATGTAGGCAATACTTGCCTTCACACCTACCATGTAATATTTCTAAAGCAGTTCTATCTTGCATTAATTTCCATCAACATCCTGTATAAGTTCAGCATCACGAACATCGTGCATAGACTCCAGCACATCCCTTGCTGCCTTCACAATTTCAACTAGTTCCTCCCCATCAGTAGGATCAACATAATCCCTTGCTGTTAAATCGTTCTTCAGTCCCTCCAGAAGCTTCTCAAGCTCCTTAGACCAACACGTTTTCAACATCCTTCTATTTTCCACTTCAACTGTCAGGATTCTTAGACAATAAAGCCCAGGATAGACTGTCTTCTTGTCATTTAGCATATTGTCCACCAGCAAATTAATAGCACCAGCTTCACCTGCTTCCAATCGTAACTTTTTCAATCTAGATTTTTCGGCCAAATCACCCAAAGCCCGTGTTGCATCCCTCTTCCTCTCGGATGAATCGCTTTTAAGTACTTCCATCAATGAGAGCATCACACCAGCTTCAAGAAGCTGTTTTGAAATTTCTTGGTTGTTATCGGGTATGTTTTGAATGTATCTTACTGCTTCATCCACCTTTTCTGAACAACTTAGCCCACGCACGGCCCTGTAAGGCCGATCTATGACTGCCTCAAATTCCTGTCAATTAGACACGAGCATTGCCATAAATCTGTTAGATGTCCAGTTTCGCAGTTTAAAAGTTGTATATATGGCTTTCTGATGCATCAAAGCTTTATACATTGAAAACCACCAATTTTTGGACATGAGACAAATAAAGAAAGTGAGAACGAGCCAGACAACACCTTCAGCTTTGAGGTTAGTAGTCAATTTTACGAATCCCAGGTTACAAAATGTTTTGTATTTTCTAGACCTTCCTCATTCACCCTCATATTGTTGTGTGCCCACGATAAGATTGCGTACTTGTAGCTTTGATGTGTCTTACTGTCAGGTTTGCAAATGGAAAAATGATCTGCACTGTTCACTGTCGCTTAAAGGTCTACTTTGTCACGGCGTCTAAATTCTTCAGGCACCACCAATGTTTTAACTCCGGCCTGTAGCAAAAGATTGAGGCAAATCAACTGGGTCTGTGGCATAAAACTTGTACAACGTTTCGTTGTAGCGGCAAGCAGAAATTCAGTAAACTACTGGAGTCGTGAATTCAAAGACTAAATATCATATACATGATATAACCAGAATAGTTTAAGTAGCTCATGAAGATCATGTTTCAAGCTATGCGATCTCCTTGCCTAAAATATTTAAATCGAAGTGTTTAAGCTATGTGATCACGTTTTCTTACCAGTTTGATGGGCAAAACCTCTCCAAGCCCATACGTTTTCCAATTCCACTCCCGACGGTACTGATTGAAATCATCTGTCAATTCCGTAAGTTGCCCCTGGTCCGCCAGAAACTTCAGAACAGGAGAAGCCATTTGGAAAATGTCTAGTTTCCTCACTACGTCTGCCAAAGGTGCTCCCCCATGTGGTGTCCCATAAAAAATCACCCCCAGCGTGTTCTGCAGAAATTCTCTAGCATGGGAGCCAGTGTCGCCGACAGCTCCAGTCGCATCGCTCAAACGAACTGCCTCCAAACACATATTCTTGATCAAAAGCCCTCCCAGGCTGTGTCCTGCCAAAATAACAGGTCGGTTCTGTCCCACGTCCGCATGTGTGATCAAATTGAGGAGAACCGTTTTCACAATGTCCCTCAGATTCTGTCCCATCCCAAATGCCTGAGCATTGTAAGCTATCGACAAAATGCGAGCCTTGGGGAAGTCTTCTTTTCCCAGCCACTCCCGTGGCCAACAGATGGTTCTCCGTGGTTGTTGATCACCTACTGCTGGAATGACTGATTCCCATGTATGCAAGTAAGCCTTTTTGTAATCTCCGAGTTGCAATCCGTGGAAGAAGACCATATCGATTTCTGGCTTAACTCCATTCTTAGGCTCGTGTAGAGGATAAATTATATTGCCTACAATAGGTTCATCAGGCTTGTGACCAGTAGGTCCATCAGGCTTGACAGTAGGTTCATTAGGCTTGACAGTAGGTTCATTAGGCTTGTGTACAGTAGTAGGCTTGACAGGAGGTTCATCAGGCTTGGATACAGTAGGCTTGACAGGAGGTTTTAATACCTCGTTATTGTCATCGTTCTTATGCGGCCTGCAACACGTGATGCAGCTCATGATTTCGATGAAGCACATGATTTCGCTGCTTACACCGCCAAGCTGTCTGAAATCAAGCGAAGTATATAAAACTTAATTGCATGGAAATGGATAAAATCTAAATAACTTCGGTATAGCTTAGCAGCACATCACAATAGAAGACTAGCTGGATGCTAACAAAAAAAAATCTAGCCCACAAAATTGTTTACAGCAGAATCGCTCCATGCTGGCTTAAAATCTACACATTGGTGGTACGGCTGTTATAGTGAGCTATAATCTTGTATGTTCAATAGGCACTTCACTAAATATGAGAGACATACATATCACTATGCAGAGAATTGTGTACTATTTGTACATGTGATCCAATCCTTGCTACACGTTACCAGTGGTAGACTCTTGGACCTTGAAATTTTTGTTCACTACTGAGAAAGACAGATAGATTAATCTCATAAGCTAATCAACGACACTATAAGACTTTGAGTTCACATAAGCTATGAACTGGGTTTTAAATTAATGTTAGGAGCTTTTTATTCACTTCTAAGTAATTTGTTGATAATTTAGATTCTAGTTAATCTTTAGTATTTTCTAGATAGAGCAAGTGGAATATTGTACAAAACATAAGGCCATGATATCTTCTTCTATTGCAATCTTGTACAAAGCACAACACCACCATTATAAAGACACACACACACACACACTACCCAACGGGGTTGTCTTAGTTGGTTAGCTTGACATCCAAAGTTTCTTTGGTCTCAGGTTTGAGCCTCCCCTTGGAAACCAAGAAGCATTATAAAGACACAACATAAGTCTTTACCTATGCTACAAAATAAATTTAAATCCTAAAGCTCTAGCTTTGACAATAACAAATGGTGATATTTAGATATTCAAACCATGTGAGGGACCCACCCCTTGGGTCCCACATCTAGCTTGAAAATGAACATTGGACCGGGCCTTGACTTTGACTAGTGACTGGTAGACCATCATACATATGGCACTTGTTGTAATTAGGGATATGTTCTTGGCATTGAAGACTCTATCTAGTAGGTTTACAAGGGGAGCTACTCTAAATTACCATTCATTCTGTCTACCTAGGACATGCATCTACATAGTCTTGATGGTGCTAGCTAGGGACAAGGGAAGGCCAAAGGTATTGACATTGATATGGGACATCATTAGAGCTAGAAGTTGGATTTCACTTGTTGTCTAGTCATGGGCTCAGGGCACAGAAGGTGGAATCCTATGACAGGTTGGATCATGAGCGTTCGATTTCTTGTGGTGATTGGCACCTGGCTTTTTCTAACTAGTGTGTTTATAATAGTTGGTGTTAGAGCCACCAAAAACTCTGAACAAGTCTGATTGATCTATCTAGATGAAGTACAAGTTGAATTTTATTATATTAAAAAAAATTACAAATCATTGAAATCCTAGATTAGGTAGTAAATTTTCTTTTAAGTAAAAAAAAAAAATTAGGCACGAGCCAACAATGCACTAGTTGCCTATCTTGCACTCGAGCTGGCCTGGGCCAGTTAGCAAGCAATGGGAGGGGAATCCCCAGCTTGCTTGGGGGTTATGCGAGTAAGTTTTTTGTGTGAGTTTCAATTTACACATGGTTCACCGATTATATAGCGCATGGTGTGCCATGTAATATTAATTGCATTTTGTCTCTAACTATAAGAAATTCCTGACTAAATACAAAAATCCCAATGGATTTCAATGTGAACAAACACATCGTTGTGACGACCTCAATGTGAGACAACTTTGGAAGTGACATTGGTTCTCTCCATTCTGTACTACTAATAATCATCTCAACGTCTCTTGAGAGTTGTCATTGTTGAAATTTGATGCTCACCCTCAAATCCATTTGTTAATGAGCATCCTGAAAACTTTACAAAACCACAAAAAACAGAAGGCTCAAGTTTTTCCCTTAGCAGGAATATTTTGACCCCGGGTCGGATCGGTTCGGAATTTTTCCGAACCTTCACTAAATTATCCAAGCGCCTTTGAACATGTTCGGATCGGGTCTAATTTTTCCGATTTCGGGAAATTCGACCCACAGCATATTTTTCGAACCAGTACATATTTTTTTATCCTTTGTATAAAATCCGAACCGATGTAATTTTCGAACACTATCAGTCAAAAATCCCCAATCCGGTCAAAAATCCAACCCAACGACTTCGCGTTGGAAGTCTGCCTACATTGTACTGTCTGAGGCGGTTGTAATTACTATAGAAGATAGCATTCAATGCAAGTTAGTTGTAGATATTTTCTGTATATCTAATCCTAGAATCTTCACCAAAAAACTTCTTCTAATATATACTTCAATTCTGATAATCATCTAATATCTAAAACATCTGATAATTGTATCTATCAATTCATTCAGATTGTTTCGTTGCATGTGTTATCACACACAACGATCAGAGTTATCACTCTATAGCCAGCGTTATCACGCTCAACCAGCTAAACAAGCGATTGTACTCATTTGTTGATATTAATCAAAGTACATTTTGTCCCACTACAGTTGTTGTTCCATTGCACATTTTCTGAGTCCTTCATTTGAACCATTATGCTGCTAACTGTTGCATTTCTGATCCAATCATCTAGCTCGCACCCAGCAAGACAACGAACTACTAGCAAGTGCGCAGCCAACAGTATTCTAAAATCATTGTATCTATCAACGATCTCACTCAGCCAGAATGGATCTATCTTCTTGTTCTTCTGTCATCGAGAGACTCGATGGAAGTAACTACCATCTTTGGAAGTTCAAATTGAAGACCATACTATTAGCCAAGGAATTGTGGGATGTTGTTGACGGCACAAAACTAAAGCCAGAAGGTGAAGCAGTTGTTATCAAATGGAGACTAAAGGATGGCGAGGCATTTGCCTACATCACTCTCAACATCAAAGACACCCAAATCAGTCATATAAGAGCTGCTCGGACTACTAAGAATGCATGGGACATTCTAGAAGCTCTCTATGACATCAGAGACTTCAACTCCAAACTCCATTCATGAAAGAGATTTTTCTCCCTAAGAATAACTGAGGGAACAAGTGTTTTAAGTCATCTCAACACTTTTCAAAATCTCATGGAGTAAACGAATTCGATTGGCTCAGAAATTCAAAACTCCGATGTTGTTATGACTTAATTATCGAGTCATCCTGAAGCCTATGAAAATTGGGTGATGACAATTTCGATCCAGGAGCATCTAACTCTGAGTAATTTCACTTCTTCTACAAGAAAAAATCAGAAGATCAGTCTCCTCCTCAAGCTTAGGATCAGATCCACAGGCATTATATTCCAAAAATCAGAAGTTTAGATCAAATAGATCTACACAGTCAGATTATCCTGACAAAAGGAGCAACAAGCAGTCTGGGTCGCATTTTCACTCTGGGTCGAATTCTGGCTCAGGTTCGCATTTTAAGTTTGGGTCGAATTTTGACTTAGGGTCGAATTCGAACACTTTATCCTACCAATCAAAGCAGAATCTATTCTGCAAACTGTAAGAGAATTGGCCATCTTATCAAGGATTGCAGAACGTTAAAATTCAACAATGAGAAGAAGTAGCAGTTCCAAAATAAACAAATTCTACTTCAGCCAACTTTTCAATCTAGCAACAAAATGAAAATGAAACAACCTTCCTGACCAAGGTCGGAGAAAATCAAGATATTGATTCCTAGTACCTAGACTCGAGAGCAACTCAACATATGACTCACCACAAGGACTAGTTCAAGGACTATCAATCATACACCCACTCTCAAATTGTAAAATTTGGTAATAACTCAAAACATACTATTGAGGTTGAAGGAACAGTCAGGGTCGAATTTCAGAGGGGTGAAGTCAAGTTGTTGACCAATGTTCTCCACGTTCCAAATCTGACCAAAAAGGTGGAATTCGACACACAAAGTTGCACAATTCTTGATAAGTCCCAGAAAGTTTTAGCTTTCGGGAGAAGAAGTGGCAATCTTTACAACATCAGCCACTACAATTCTTCTAATTGTCAAGTTCTTTACACTTCCACTTCTGAATCAGCTGATATGCCTTTGCATTTTAGATTAGGCCATCACAATTGTAATAGTATTCAACCAATGTCCAAATAAAATTCAGAATAAGACTAGTCTCTAATTAGCAAAGCCGAACCTTCATGCAAAAGTTGTATAATCAACAAGCATGCTAGAAGTCCTACAATTTTCGATACAGTCCATACTTTTGGAAATTTGCTAGATCTTGTACACATGGACATTTGTGGCCCTATGCATACTATTTCCATAGGGGGAACTATCTACTTATTGACTTTTATTAATGACTTCTCTCGAGGGACTGCAACTTATTTCTTGAATGAAAAATCCGATACCTTCAGATACTTCATGCAATTTAAGACATTAGTAAAAAATTCAAACCAGAGAAGAATAAAAGCTCTATGCTCTGATGGAGGGGGGGGGTATTTATCTCCACCGAGTTCAAAGTCTTTTGCAAGGCCAAAGGAATACAACTACAAATTAGCTACTCAACTCAGTCCAAATGTGTAGCTCAAACAAAGAATCAGACACTCATTTCTAGTGCCAAGAGCATGCTGGCCCATCCTCTCTTCCAAAGAAATTCTGGGCAAAAGCTATTACTATAAGAGCCTACTAACAAAATCGATCCATCAACAAAGCCCTGAATGGCAAGACACCTTATGAGGTGTGGACAGGATCGAAGCCATCACTCACAAATATTAGAGTGTTTGGATACAAAGCTTTCAATCAGATCTCTGCTGATCAACAAAATAATCTGAACAAAGGTTTGAACAACAACAGACTAATTTTTACTGGCTACTCTCCAGATCAGAAGGCATACAAGCTCTACAATCTGGACACTCAAAAAGCATTCATGAACAGGAATCTCACTTTACCAATTTTTTGACCACAAAGAGAAGGCTGCACAAAATTCCGCGAACCAGGGTTGAACAGTCAATTTTCGAATCCAGGGTCTCGGAACAGCCAAAAATCGATACTAACTCAAAAAATGAGTTAGAATATCAACATATCAAATCACATCATCAGTCGAATTTCAACCTAGAAGGACAAATTGATCCAAACAGTCTCCATCTCTATTTAGAGATGATCCAGCTTGTTACTTTGTGCAAAAATCAAGTACAAATTCTGAGGCAAATTCATCTAATGATGTTAACCATTGCAAAGCAACAATGGACAACAAATCAGCATTACTTAACGAAAAAGGTTTCTATCCAAACTCGATAGCCTCGAATTTTTATTTCAAGTCTGTATTGGATTTCTTCATCAACTCCACTCGTTATGTAGATGATATTCTACTATTCAGTATCAATTTGAGTTTGATGAATGATCTAAAATGCAAGTTAGCACTGGAGTTAAAAAGGTCTGATAAAGTTCCAGCCAACTACTGTCATGGAGTACAAAAATTGACCCAAAAAGACAAACCTGATGGCAGTAGATTCTTTCACAATGGCTCTGACAAAAGAGAACAAGCTCAGATTCAACGACAAGTTAAATCTAAAGATCAAAATTTTTTAGGATCCATACTAAGGGAGAGTGTTGGAATTCGATGCTCAGCCTCAAATCCATTTGTTAATGAGCATCCTGAAAACTTTACAAAACCTAAAAATAGAAGGCTCGAGTTTTTTCCTTAGCAAGAAAATTTTGAGTCGGATCGGTTCGAAATTTTTTCGAACCTTCACTAAATTATCCGAGTGCCTTCGAACATGTTCAGTTGGGATTGGGTCTATTTTTTTGACCCCGAGAAACTCGACCCACATCATATTTTTTGAACCAGTACATATTTTTCAATCCTTTGTATAAAATCTGAACCTACGTAATTTTCGAACACTGTTGGCGGTCAAAAATCTAACCCAATGCCTTCACGTTGGAAGTCCGCCTACATTGTACATTCTGAGGCGGTTGTAGTTAATACAAATGATAGCATTCAATACGAGTTAGTTGTAGATATTTTCAGTATATCTAATCCTAGAATCTTCATCAGAAAATTTCTTTTGATATATACTTCTTCAATTCTGATAATTATCGGATATCTAAAACATCTGATAATTGTATCTATCATTTCATTCAAATTGTTCCATTGCATGTGTTATCACACACAATGATCAAAGTTATCATCTGTAGCCAGTGTTATCACACTCAACTAGCTGAAGTAGTAACTTCAAGCGATTGTACTCAGTTGTTGATATTAATCAAAGTACATTTTGTCCCACTATAGTTGTTGTTCCATTGGGCATTTTCTAATTCCTTCATTTGAACCATTTTGCTGCTAACTATTTCATTTCTGATTAATTCATCTAGCTCGTTCCCAGCTTTCGCACAACCCACTAATTTCCAACAGTCATGACAATCTCTAGCACACCTTTGTTCTATGGTATTGTGTCCACTTCATTTGTTCTTCTTTGTCATGTATTAAAATCAGCTTTTCATTTTCTAGTACCACAAAAGGCTTAGATGTCATAGCATGGGCTACTGTATCATGTGAATCATTTACAACCATTCGACTTTCTCATGTAAAACAAATCGTATAGTCTATGTGATAGTGTAAGCAGTAGAAGGCTAAAGGTGCTAATCATGGTATGGAACATCGTTAAGGCTGGAAGCTGGATCCCACTTGTTGTCTAGTCACGGGCTCTGGGCATGGAGGGTGGAGTTGAATTGGTTCCGATGGTCGTGAGCGTTCAATTTCTTGTGGTGACCAACATCGTGAGGTTTTTGATTAGTGTGTTAATAACACCTAGTCCCCACACATGCTAAATGGACATGATACAAAGCATAAAGTACTACTGATTTATTTATACCACCATGAAATCTACAAGGAGGAATACACTATAGTTGCTTGAACACCCCTCAATAACATCTAACACCTTACATTTTCAAAGGTTCAGCTTGACCAAGTTTTTGAAGATGATGTTCTAAGCATGTTACCTTTCTGAAGGGAATAATAAGATGACCATTGTAAATTTCAAGAAGTCATCTACTAGAGGAGAAGTCTAATCATGGTGTATGTTGGGACCCAAAAAAATGTATAATTAAACTCTAGAGGATATCTATACATCTCAAAATCTCATTTGTTTCCAGATTTGATGCTACTTAGACCAACTCATTACTAGATTTTTTTTAGTGTTTGGCATGTCATGTTACTAAGTAGATTTTTTTTGCAGGGGCTTGAACCGAATGATGTTTTGTTACATTGCAAATAATTTGTGATGGTATATGTGACCAATTTGAATGTGACTTAATAAGTAGCTCGCAAAATATTTAATGACATGAAACCTTAATGGAAATGAGATCAACATGTGGTTCTCCGTAGTTTGTTGATTTGGATATGAGCAAAACCTAAGCACACAAAAGTGTGAGATTGAGTTTCATCAACTATGTCATTGGCATTTGAGGCCCTTTCCTCCTCCTTGGAACGAAAAAAATGGGATATATAGTGTACATTCTTTATGACTATTAGAAAACACAACATGTCATGATTTGCATATGCAAGTACAAGACCTTGTCTCAAGCTTGAACTAGTTTGTTCATATCTTACTCTAAAGGACCGTGAATTTTTATTCTTCTAGTGCTTGCTCTAATTAATTTATGTCTTTTCTCCAAAATTCTCACACCACTATATCTCATACTAGGGAGTTCACTAGTATGTAAGTATAGCATGCGAGTTGAGTGCAAAGTCATTATATTCGAGAATGCATAGAAAAATTCACTCACTCCATGGTATTCCATTTTTATTTGAAAACTAGTTATCAAATTTGGAATGCATACTTATAAATCAAGGTATGTAACTGAAGATCAAATCACATGCCTATGGATAGATGTGTTGTACTTGATTTCTAGAAAGTGAATGGTTCAAGGTCTCGTTATGATACATGGATCAAGAATTATCTCACAAAAGTGCCAATGCCTCGATAATATATCGAAATTTGATGTTGAGAATTTATTTTTTACCATAAATTTTTGGTGGCATTTATCTAATGACTATATGTATTATGTGTCATGTGCCAAATGTTACATACTCTAGCCATCATCCACTATCACTTTAAACTAATTGTGGGAGCTAGAATACAAGGCCTAAAGGGCATTTCAATGGAGATCAGGAGAACTAAGGAAAATAGTACCTTATATATATGTAAATATCAATTTTGTGCAATTAATGGCCCAAGCATGGCATCCTACGCGTATAAGCCTATCTTGAAGAGCTATTAGTAGGTAAGTTGTGTTAGGCCCCAAGTATGGCACCCTGTGTGCATAAGTCCAACTTGTGGTGCCATTAGTCACTAGGGGGCAGGAAACCAATTTTTGCAAGTCTCAAGGTTTAAACTTAGACTTAAAAAAGAACTTGCATTCTATATTGAGACTTGAAATTCCTAGTCCCATAAGTAATTGTGGAAAGGACACTCCACGAGCTTCTATAAAGAAAAGCCCTTTCTATATAATTTCTATCCTTAATGCAAGAGAGCTAAGTGCTACCATTTTGGGTCCACTTGTGCTAATTTTGGTGTGTGGCTAATTATAGTGTGCCTTTATGCTCATTGCTTTTGTTTCTAAGTTCTTGCTATTTTAGCCCATATTAGCATATGTGCTTAATCATTGTGTGTTTCTAATTTAGTGGAGCTTTTTAGAGAGTTTGTGGAAGAGTGTATGAGTGAGTAGAGAGGTAAGAGAGAGAGAGAGAGAGAGGAGAATGTGTGGAAGAGTGTTTTAGAGTTAGTGTGGTTTTGGTTTTAAAGTTAGTACTATTTGGTTTTAGTTGTTTTTTCAAGGCATCTTGCTTGCAACTAGAAGTAGTGTTAACCCTTTTGTTTTGCATGCATCTTTAAGGCTCCTAGGTTCGAGCCCTACTTCCCGTGCTACAAACGACTTAGGAGAAGGTGGAAGCCTTCTACTTCTTGACAACATTGGCGCTGTTGTCAAGGAGCCAAATGCTTGCTAACTTTTGTTGTTTTCCATTTTTTTCTACTTGCTTTGTTGTAGGGACTGGTCACTAGTTTTAAGTGGTTACTTTGCAAACTTTTTTATGATTGTTATGCTTGTGGTTTGGTAGTTGTGATCAATTTGTTATTATGAAAAATAACTATTAAATTAAGTACTCAAATTCAAAATTTTAGAACATTATAATGTTTGAATTTTTTTTAAAATGCAATATATAATATTTCATGTGATTTTAAAAGCTTGTTAAAAAATTTATCTTAATATCTTGGCATGTAAAAAAATGAATCAAGTGCAAAATTAAAAAATATTTGTCTAACAAAATAATATGAATAAGTAGTAAGTTACTTAAAAGATGATTCAAGTGCAAAATTTGAAATAGTTGTCTAACTAACCAATTTGAATAAATAGTAAACTTAAACAACACAAAGACATCAATTTCCAAAAATAATCATCTTTAGTAAAATTACTCATCTTTTTTTAGAAGATAAAAGTATTCACTGTATAAAACATTGTGAGACATATTTGTACATTGTAGTCAAAAACTTTTGACCAAATCATTTGGGTTGGGACTAGCAGCCCTTATAGGATTTTGATATACTTGAACAGTAGACTGGTCCTGTGTAATGACGTCTAGTGCAACAATGTAAGTTTGTTCAACCACCTCTGCTAGGTCACCTTCATCACCTACAATGCCACTAGAAGGTGGCTGGGGCTCTTTACAAAGTGGAGCAACACTATCTTCAGAGGGGCCTAGTTTAACCACTTCTTGAAACTCGTCCGGAAAAACTGAAACTCCCATTAATCTCATTTTAATAAAACTTACCGAACTCTTATCTAGCTCTACAATAGCCACATGTCTGCCTTTTTGGATAGCACATGCACTGGGTGTCCCGCTACCACTAAACAAATCCAAAATCCAGTCAGCTGGATGAGAAAACATGTCTATCAATTTATTTACAAGTTGTTGTGGCTTTTAGTATGGAGAAGCCATAGAACCAATCATGGGATTTTTTAATTTTTTTTTTCATGGCAGGAAATTTGAAATTGTTTCCAAAATCAATAATTCTTGTAGTGTTGTAGTGTAGCATTGACCTCTTTCCATCGGTTGAAAAATAGCCGATAGGGAGATATTCAATCTCATTACAAAGTCGAGCTCCACTAGAATTTCTTACATTTGGCTTATACCTGCAATTAATAAGGAAAAAAATGATTAAGAAATGCTCAATTCAATTGGTAGAAAATATTCAAAGCAGAGAAACAGATTATTGTGCTCTGGCAAAAGTAAACCAATTACTTACCAAATTGCATTCTCAATGCCTGCATTGCAAACTTCAAAAAGTGCTTTGTGCACGCCAACTTGTTGCCAACTGGAGTGGAATACCACTATCCTCCAAGGTGGATTTCAGACCATTCAAGATCCAATCCATGTTCCTGATCTTTGGTTACAAAGAGGAGCAAACCAACAATCCTACAAATGTAGAAAAATTAGCATCTACATACAACAGAGCTCACCATAGTCAGATCTGACCCATATGGACCTACAAAAATCTCTGCGAGAGTTACTTGTGAAAATTCAGTAAAAAAAAAAAACTTTGTGAGAGTTCAGGCAATCTGAATCTAAGGAACTCTCACATGCCATCAAGATCACCATACCAACTCTTGCAGACAGCAAAAATGGAATCAGAACAATGAAATTGACCTGCCTATATGGTCAGATCTTGAAAATCCAGAATCGAACAAGTTGTGCAAGAGTTTCCTCCTTGAGAGAGTTCAACCCTCATAGAGCCTGCAGGAACCTTCGCAGCATAGGGCAGCCAAAACACCTTATGAACTCTCGCAGACTTCTTTGGGGCCATCCCCGTCATACCACAACATACCTAGCCCTTACCTCATCTGTGTAAGCCCTTTACCAATCCTCATCATCATGGCATCCTCTTCTAACCCCAACACAACCATCCAGCCCTTCCAATGAGACCGATCCTAAACTAATTTTTAAGTGTGAAATCCCTGCTAACACCCATGCTTGGGATCTTCCCATGGAGTCTCAGATCACATCATGCGTTCAAATCATTGTCCCTCTCCTCCAAGCAATGGGCATACACCCAACGCTATTTACAAGTGCCATTAAAATGGACTTCATCCTCATGGCCTTTGCCAAATGGGATGTGGACAAACACCCCTTTTACATTGAATACCAAGGTATCATGCACCTTGTGCGTGTGAATACCCACTCCTTGGCTACCATAGAAATTATTTCCGGTGATAGATCCAAGCCAACCCACCACCGTGCTCCTAAACTCATCAAAACCTACCTGACACCTCCTAGTCCTGAAACCATTCTACACACTAACAATTGTTATTTGATAGAGGCTATCAACAACCCCCACCCCACCATCCAAGGTGCCGCTCATCTATTGAGCAATTTCCTAGTTGTGTCAAGTTTGCGAAAGGATCACATTTAGTCCAATCTCCTTAGCCAAATTGTGGAATCCTATAATGAGTTCCTAGCCCCTCAGTTGTGCCCTATGATCGGCATGCCTTCATTATCAACGAGTTGAAACATGCCATCAAACCCAACGTGCGCGACCACATTGCCACAGGACCACTTCTCTGTGCCTCACTGCTACCCTCCTTGAATAGAAGGTTTGGGATTTCCAACATATAAACTTTCTTTCCACCTCTGTTGCATCCACCAGTCTTGTTCCCCCTACCAGTACAACTATCAGTACCCGTGCTGCTTCAACTAACTCACCGGCCAGCAAAACGTATGTGTGGCACTACCTCATCCTCCGCAAGCCCTCCTACCACATTCTTCACACTCCATCACGATCACATCTTCCATCCCCCATGTTTCTCTTATCGCTTCTATTTCCACTCCTCTCCTCATCATTAACCCTCAAGATTCCCAGTTATCACCCGACATGCTCTCCTGGCTCAACATGCATAACATCATGCCTCTATCATGTCCTTCCATCCTTGACACCACTCTTCAATTTCCCACAGTTCCTCTTGTACCTACCTTCGAACAACGCATTCTACCACCTCCCACACTTTCGCCACTCCACTCATCCCACCATCCGCTTCATCAAATCTGATTGCCGAGTCCGACAAACCGTTGGGTACACCAGAAGACCTAGTAGAGAAATCAAAGCTCATGGAAGATGACGACGACGATGTGCAAGTTGTACGGATAGCACCACGTCAAGCCCTAGCAAGCAATTACCTACCAGCAGGGCCTACGGATGCCATGATGGCATACCAGGTCTACCTATATCCAAGATCTGGTAGCAACCAAACACTCATTGGACGGCCGTTTAGTGGATTTGGCCACCAACAACACAAAGTTGTGAGCAGAAATCACCAGCTCCAGCAAGACATGCAGGTGGTCGTACAACATGAGCAGGCGAAAAAAGATAAGGTGCTGAAGCTGCAACAACATGAAGAAGACCTCCAATTATATATCCAGAGCCTCTTCAAATCAGCCACGGATGCCTCCGCACGGGTCCAAGAACTTCAACAGGAAGCAGAGCAATGAGTAGCCCTACTCCAGGCCCAGCTCCTAGTATTCAAAACAGATAATCAACGTCTGGGAGCAGAGGTACAGGCCCTACAATAGGAGACGGCCAATTGGTTAGCCCATCCCATTCTTGCCAATCGTCCTCTCACTCAACCTAAGATGGATTTTCTCACAAAGCAAATGGAAGTCTACAGTTGACGCTTGATGGCTACCAAGCCGAATTCGACAGATATCGCACAAGTGCCATCCAAGAACGTGACACAAGCAAAGGCACTCTTAAGGCCTATCAACGGCCAATGGAACAACAACCACAACAAGCCCCAGTGGTAATTCCCCGCCACCTATATTTGAAGCTACACAAGCCAGTTTGGGACAAGACAAAGGAAAGAGCGCAGCAGAATCCAAGTTCCAAGATCAAGGCCCAACTGATGGACAACAGTCAAGGAGCAGATCAGAGCCAAGGCCAAGAAGAGCAACAAGTCTCCACATCTCACGACTCTTGAAGCATTTTTGCCAGCCGAGCCTTCCGCAAACCAAAGACGGTGGAGAATGAAATCAATGCGCATCTAGTCCAATACCCATATGAATCCTCACGAGGCAGTTGATAAAGGACATCAAAGGCAATGAATTGGCCTACCTTCTAGCATTGGGACCCCAACCTGAACGGTGACAACGGACCTTTGAAAAAGATCCAAAGGCCCTCAAGGCCTATGTGGCCTGCCTCCGCCAGCTACGCACCAACCTGCCCTTCATCCCCTATGCACGACGATCAAAATGGGCTGATTATGGTACACCTTTGGACTAGATTACCTTAAGGACAATCAACTGGCCAAAGATTCACTCAAAGCATGGATGGGGCATAAATGTAGATGCCAAAAGGGCTCTTGTCAAATTTTCTAAATCTTATCTCACATCCCTTGATTCTCTAGTCCGCGCGACTACTGAATTTTTTATGGGTGTCTCCACCAAATGGGATGACCACTTGCCACCAATCTTTTTCGATTCTAACACAACCATGACATCCAAAAAAGTTGAAGACCAACTACCAATGGCTTGAGTGTATAATAGAGTGGCATTATTAGGCCACCCTTGGACCAGTCAATTTCAAATGTGGATCGACTAATTTTGGCTAACTGGCATCCTCTGGCAAGTCCTTCTTTTCCTCTAAGAATAAGAAAAGTACAAAAAGACTGGCGTCCATGGAAGAAGTCACCGACTACATGATCCATCAACAAAGAACAAAATGGGGTCCCTATTAAACCGCGTAGTGTCGGGGGACAGGCAGTACTTCAAGTCAGAGGCCCTGTTGTAGGTATTTCCGTGTATATAAATAAATAGTTGGAAGTAGTAGAAATAAGTTCCGAGGGTCGTGGATTTCTACGTGTATAAGCCCATAGCCCAATGAGCACTTGTAAATAAAATATTTTGAATAAACTAGACTTTGGGCCATGTAATTAAAATAATGTTAGAAGGCCAAAGTTTAAGTTAACTTAAGTTTTCTAAGTTTTGTAATTAGTCAAAAGTCAAAATGGTGGTAGGTGAAAGTGTGCTTCTTTGTGCACCATAGATTAGTTTGTGTTTCTTTTAAAGGTTAGGATTTCAATCCTACCTTCTTGCAAGTAGCCAATAGAAAGCAAGGGGCAAGGGCCACCCCAAAGATAAAAAGGCACCTCTTGTACACCATTTTACATGCTAATCGAGAGGAGGAAACTCTACCACTTTGGAGAGTCAAGCATCCTCATGTGCTAATGTGTTTATGCTATTGCCTTTTGTTTATGTTGCTATTTGCTTTCCATTTTTCATTGTTGTTGTTTTAGCATTCTTAAAGCTTCTCCTTTAGCATAAGATGTTGAGCACATGGGCTACCTCCCTCTAACTCTCTCTCTCTCATCTCCTTTCACCTACTCTCATGATGAATGTATGTGGCTAGTGTTAGTGGAAGTTAGAGTTAAAGTGGGGTAGAGTTACTGTAGAGTTAGAAAAGCATTTGAACTAGCAACTAAGCATAGTTAGGTATCTATCCAAGTGTTCTAACCCTTTTGATAGGCGGAGGGCTGCTCACCATCAACTTCCTACTCCCTAGAAAATCACAAGCACTCAAAGAATTACAAACATAGAGAGCAATTTCACCAATATGAGAGGAAAATCACATAATTGCTTGATTACTTTGAGTGATAGATCATCACACATATATACATGATCCATCTCGGATCTGAGCAGGTATGAGTAGCCCTAACCCGATCCCTAATGCTATTTTAAGTGGATCTTTTGTCCCTATAAGTTAGGGATGGAATCATGGAGATCCCTCAAAAATGTAAAAATTATTCTCTCTTCCACACTATGTAGAACCTTTGCGTTTGAAAGCTCCCTCTTGATCCCATGTGCCACACAAACCTCTTTGAACTTTGTTGATAGGTCTTCATTTGCCAACTTTAAGTACTTGATCTTCATGTTGAATTGACTCTCCACAACATTCTTGAACTTGAGAAAGACGTCAAATATGAAGTCCTCACTCTTTAGAAGATAAGTCCAACAATATCTACTGAAGTCATCAATGCAAGTCACAAACATCTTTGATCCTCCATTATTCAATGAAATAGTACAATGCACATCCAAATGTACTTAATGAAATGACATCTTAGATCTTGAGCTAGATCTAGAATAAGACAACCTTGTGACTTTGAAATTGAACAAAGCTCACCAACTTGTTTCTTTGCCTTCAAACCACCATGGCTAGAACCAGCATATCCATCAAGTTTGTAGAGCTCGCCTTGTCTCTTGCCTTGAGCAATCAAGACTCCATTCCTTTTGATCAAGCAAGAATCACCAACAAATTCCACTTTGAGCCCTTTGTCAACCATTTGACAACCACTAAGCAATTTTTAGTAACAAAACATTCTTCAAGCTTACAATCCTATTTGTAGATGAGAGAAAAATAGGAATAGTACCAATGCCCCTGATAACAATTTTACCACCATTGGCCATGTTGATGACCTTATTCTCTCTTTCATAAGGCACCAAAGAAGTGAAGTACTCTTTGTGACATGTCTTATGAAAGGTTGCTCCACTATCAATCTACCATGGATCAATATCTCCATCATTGGTTATCAAACAAGAAGACATCAAAACAACATCATCATTTGAGTTTCGATCACCAACACCATCCTCATCAAAAGTGAAGTTGTCTTGCTTCTCATCTCGATCTCTCTTTTTCTTGAAACAATCACTTGAAACATGCCCTTTGACTCCACAATAAAAGCATTTTAACTTGGATCTATCTTTTTAATTTCCAACAAAAGTAGAAGGCTCCCCTTGATCTTGACTCTTTGACTGCTTGCTTTTGCCTTTGACCTTGAACTTGCCTTTGATGAACATAGCTTCCTCCTCTCCAACTTGAGATGAAGAAGTAGATCCAGCTCTTGATAGAAGCCTAAACTCCTCATTCACCAAGATCTCTTGCAAATCCTCCATACTTGGCAATGTCTTTTCAATAGCAAAGCTTTGAACCAAAATAGCATGATCATCCAACAGGCCATTAACAACAACTTGAATAATAGCTCCACATCCTTCATGCTTCCACTAATGCATGCAAATTCGTTGCTCAAAGTTTTAACTCTCAAAACAAAAGCATGAGCACCTTCATCCTTCTTTTAAAGACTTTGAAAATTTTGCCTCCTTAGGGTTAGGATCCTAGATGTAGACTTGGACTCATAAACCTTCTTCAAAGGTTCCCAAGCCTCACTTGATGTTGTGCACTTACCAACTTCCTTGAGAAGTTTATTAGTCACATTCATCTTGATCACACGTAAAGCTTTATTTGCCCTCTTGTGATACCTCAATGCTTCTTGAGGTGCCAAAGGTCTCTCCTCCACACCTACAACAATATCCATCAAATCATTCATCTCAAGCAAAGATTCCATTCCCACCTTCGAAGTAGAGTAATTTGTTGAGGTAAGCCTATCATTGCCTTCCAACATGAAGCCACTTGAGGTTGCCATATTGCAATGATCTGATCTTATTTTTGAATCTATTCCAATGCACAAAGCACTCCCTTAAAAATCAACATATAAAACTCAAGAAGAAATTACAAAAATATAGAAACAATATCTTTCTAGCAAATCCTAGCACATAAAATCTTGATTTTTTTATCACAATAGATCTAAACACAATATGATGAACTTTAAATTGCCAACACCTAAGATTGAAACACACTCTTGAAAAAGTCCAACAACTTAAAATCAAGAGATCCTATCAAATTTAGAGTTTCTCCAAAAACACAAAATATTGAATCAAAGCAAAATCTACATGCAAAAGCTAGAATCTATATATCTCATCTAATAGAATGTATCATCCCCAATCACAAGCAATTTTTGTCTCCACATTCTAGTTTTTGATTTCAAAGATCGGCCATCTACAAGTATTTTGACCTAAACTGATTTTAAAATCACAAAGATCCAAATTCTATTCTTGAAACTACAAGATTTGACCTAGAAACACCTCCAAATCCACCTAGAATTTATGGCACCCTCAAATCAACCTCTAGATTTGGAAAATCCAGCAAATTTGGTCTGCAACCTGCTCTGATACCATGTGAAAAATCATAGATCAAAACACATTTAGTTCATCAATGATCTTTAGCCAAATTTGGTTGCACATCTAGAAATAGCTATAAGATAGAAATCAGTACTTTATGCATGCTAGAATTTAAAAATGCACAAAGATCTGATCATAAACACTTAGATATGACTTAGTATTGTCCATGTACAGCAGCAGTATAGTATTGTACTTCACACGTGTGAAAGCTAGATAAACCATAAAACCAATATTCTACAAATAGAAACTCGAGATATCAATACAGAAACACATGAGATGGACATAGAAACACAAAAAATTGATTCTCTACAAAGAAAGAAACATTGATGATTATTTCTCCATGCAGGTACAGCTATTTATAGCTTCCAAAATGTCATTTGGCCACTTGCTCCAAACTTGACCTAATTTGAAAACTTCTAGATACTTCATCAAAAACCTAGAATACTAGTCTACATATGACAACTGGGTGATGATCATATCGACACACTCAAATTTAACTCTTACTAGAGTTATCACTATGTCGCTACAAGAAGATAATCAAAAAAGTCAAGACGCTTTGTTGACTTCATCATCTCATGCTCTATATGTCAACAAAGGCTCAAAATGACA
The DNA here is from genome assembly GCA_029204225.1 of Diphasiastrum complanatum. Lineage (NCBI taxonomy): Eukaryota > Viridiplantae > Streptophyta > Lycopodiopsida > Lycopodiales > Lycopodiaceae > Diphasiastrum > Diphasiastrum complanatum. The sequence goes on along the minus strand of MU832844.1, from coordinate 8,732 downwards.
GAAGTAGAGCATAGGAAAAATCCATGATGTTTGGTATTTTGTTATGGTCATAGCAATTTTTTTTTGCAATGATGAGCATAGCAAAACAACTTTGTTTTTTAAAGCTTTGAGTGTAGCTACGAACTAGGTCCAATGTTAAGATTTTTTTCTTCACTTCTAAGTAGTTTGTTGATGATTTAGCTTTTAATTAATCTTTAGTATTTCTCATAAAGCAACAATACAATCATGTCCTTGTGCTTTGTACAAGTGGAAGATAAACTTGTACAAAGCGTAAATAGTACAATTATGTCTTTATGCTTTTTACAAGGGGAAGTTTGTACAAAGCATAAAGACATGATTGTATTATTGCTCTATTGAGAAAATACTAAAGATTTAGAACCAAGAAAAAGCTCCTAAAATTGAACCTAGCTAGTTCATAGCTAATGTAAACTCAAAGTTTTCTTCATTCTAGTCTTGTTGATTAGCTTAGCTTATGAGCAACCGGATAAAAGATTATTTAACTACATCAAATAACATTTCTATCTTTCTCACTAGTGAACGAAATTTTCAATATCCAAGAGTCCACCATTGGTAATGTGTAGCTAGGGACTGGGATCAAGTGTACAAATAGTAAGCAATAATTCCCTTCATAGGGACATGTAAGTTTGTCATATTTAGTGAAGTGCCTGTTGAACATACACGATTATAGCTCACTATCACATCAGTATGAGCAATGTGTACGTTTTAAGCCAGCAGGGAGGATCCTACTGTAAACAATTTTGTGACTAATTTTTTCTGGTTAGCATCCTTTCATCTGTTTTCAGTTAATCTTCTATTGTGATGTGCTGCTAAGCTATACCGTTTTAACAATTTCCATGGAATTAAGTTTTATGTACTTCGCTTGATTTCAGTAAGCTTGGCGGTGTAAGCAGCGAAATCATGGGCTGCAGCATGAGCTTGCTATGTTGTATCCCGAACAGTCCGCATCCTGGGAACGCTCATAAAATAGAGGTATGTGTAATTTTGCTAAATTAAAGCTGCAACGCTGAATTTTGGAGAGAAATTGGTTGTAAGGGACGAGTTGCTCAGTTATGATAAGAATTTGCAAACTTACTTCTTGTTTCTTGCGGCTCCTGGTTTGGCGACGATTTCGTGTGATATTCAATCACAAATCACCAGACCGTGGACAAGCCTCATGATCCCATTGTGGGCGATAAAATTTACCCTCTATACGTGCCTGAGGTTGGAGTGAAGCCAGAAGTCGATATAATCTTCTTCCACGGATTGCAACTCGAGATTACAAAGGGGCTTACCTCCACACTTGGGAATCAGAAATTCCAACAGTAGGAGAACAACCACACACACGCAGACAGCTCATCTGTTGGCCTAAGGAGTGGCTGGGAAATGAAGACTTTCCCAAGGCCCGCATTTTGTCGATATCTTACGATTCTCAGGCATTTGGAGGTGGACAGGCTCCGAGGGACATTGTGAAAACGGTTCTCCTCAATTTGATCACACATGCGGACGTGGGACAGAAGCGACCTGTTATTTTGGTGGGACACAGCCTGGGAGGGCTTTTGATCAAGAATATGTGTTTGGAGGCGGTTCGTATGAGCGATGCGACTGGATCTGTTGGCGACACTGCCTCCCATGCTAGAGATTTTCTGCAGAACACATTGGGGGCGATTTTTAATGCGACACCACATGGGGGAGCACCTTTGGCAGACGCAGTGAAGAAGCTGGACATTTTTCAAAAGGCTTCTCCTGTTCTGAAGCTTCTGGCGGACCACGTGCAACTTACGGATCTGACAGATGATTTCGATCAGTACCGTCGGAAGTGGAATTGGAAGACGTATGGGCTTGGCGAGGTTTTGCCTGTCGCACTGGTAAGAATAAAACAACGTGATCACATAGCTTAAAAACTTCGATTTAATTTCAACAATGAAATCACATAGCTTGAAACATGATCTTAGTGAGCTGCTTAAACTATTCTGGTTCTATCAGCTACATGATATTTATGCTTTGCATTCACGACTCCATTTATTTTTTACTAAATTTCTGCTTGCCGCTACAAAGAAACGTTGTACAGTTGATCCTGGCTCATTTTTTCCTCTTTGCTACAGGCCGGAATTGAAACAGTGGTGGTGCCTGAAGTGTATGGACGCCGTGACAAAGTGGACTTTTATGCGACAGTGGACACTGCAAATCGTTTTTCCATTTGCAAACCTGACAGTAAGACACATCAAAGCTACGTGTGGATCAAAAGACATGTAAAAGACATGCTTGATAAGGTACGCAATCTTAACATACGTGAGCACACAGCAATATCAGGATGAATGAGGAAGGTCTAGAATCTAGATTGTCTGGAGAAAAATACAAAACATCTTGTAACTTGGGATTCGTTAAACTGACTACTAACTTCTAAGGTGAAGCTGTTGTCTCGCTCGTTCCCACTTTCTTTATTTGTGTCATGTCCCAAAATTGGTTGTTTTCCATGTATAAAGGCTTGATGCATCACAAAGCCATATATATAGCTCTCAAACTGGTAAACTGGACATCTAACAGATTTATGGTCTAATTGGCAGGAATTTGAGGCAGTCATAGATCGGCCTTACAGGGCTATGCATGGGCTAATTTGTTCAGAAAAGGTGGATGAAGCACTGAGATACATTCAAAACATACCCGATAACAGCCAAAACATTTCAAAACAACTTCTTGAAGCTGGTGTGATGCTCTCATTGATGGAAGTACTTAAAAGCGATTCATCCGAGAGGAAGAGAGGCAACATGGGCTTTGGATAATTTGGCCAAAGGTTCTCAATTGAAAAAGGTACGATTGGAAGCAGGTAAGGCTGGTGCTATTAAGTTGCTGGTCGATAATATGCTAAATGACAAGAAGACTATCTATCGGCTACATTGTCTCAGAATGCTGACAGGTGAAGTGGAAAATAGAAGGATGTTTAAAACGTGTGGGTCTAAGGAGCTTGAGAAGCTCCTGGAGGGACTGAAGAACGATTTAACAAGAAGTGATTATGTTGATCCTATTGATTGGGACAAACTACTTGAAATTGGAAAGGCAGCAAGGGATGTGCTGGAGTCTATGCACGATGTTCGTGATGCTGATCAACTTATAGAGGATGTTGATGCTCAACTTTAGTTTTAGCTTTATTTAGGATTTTTTAACATTCCTCTTTTTTTTTGGCAACCCCACAAAACAAGAACGTTGTGGCATTGTTCCACATGTACAAAGGTCTTGCCATGCCATAATTGTGGTATTTTAAGTTTTTGTGGATAATTTAAATGACACTATCATGAAGGAAGATTGGATGGAAATTAACATATGATTTTGCAACATAGAAATGCTTTAGAATTATCACATAGTAAGGTGTGAGGGCAAGTAGTACCTACATGAAATTACATTATAGGAGAAGAGGAGGCTACTTTAAGTGATAGTTTGTTGAATTCTAAAACATCGTCGCCTTCTAGACTACTATGTCCCCTAACACCCATGAGGGAAGCAACATTACTAAAACGAGCATGCCTCTACTTCCTCCCTCACCACTCGAGACGTGGCTCAATTGGTAGAGGCAACACTATTTTCTGGTGGCAGCCTCCTTCCCACAGCTGCTACCTAGTCCATAATGGTTGATATCCTTTTTTGTTATTCGATATTCACAATTTCAAAACTTTGATATATAATGGCAATCATTATAAAAGTTGAATATTCACAATTTTACAATCACTATCCACAAAAGTAGTTAAAGCTTGGCAATAGTAGAACTAAGACTAGATGTCAAGATATGACAAGATTCAACATGTATGAAATGATTTTGGAAGGCAATCTTAGATTGATATCGGTTTGCAATGGATTTATATTTTCATTTTGAAATATGTTCATGATGTCATAAGATTTGAGCATCTATAATAACAAAATCAAATATCAGTTTGTGACATTCATATGAAATGTATAAAGTTGTAACTTATTTGAAAAGTATCTGTAGTCCATGTTTGAATATGAGATTTTGAATCTAGGAAGTAGGTTTGATGAGTTTGAATATTTTATAGTAACAAATCAAATATCAATTTGTGAGGTTGTATATGATTATTTGATAATATTGTATAATTAAAAATGCTTGGTGGCTTTGCATTTTGTAGTAAAATTAGATTGGAGAGTGATCAAACCATTATAAGACAAATCAACTCGAGAATGTTAGTCTCATTCTTTATAAATCAACTTAAAAGATTGACATATATGAATTTGTCCTTAAAAATTTTGCGTAGATGAGAAAACAATACCTTGAGTAATTGCTCACTCAAGAAATTTCTCTTTTATTTTTCATGATAGCATCCAATTAACCATGTTTTGAATTCTACATTTTTTGTTCCCAAAGTCCTTAATATTTGATGTTAATATCAACTCTTTTTAATACTCCTTGATCTCAACTTGAAAAGAAGGGCGAATCCACCTATGCTGAACCAAAAGCACTTTAGAACACACAAATGCCTCACAAATGAAGCCCTTTGAATTTAGGTTGAATCACATTGAAATTTTCAATCACAAACCTATCCAAAAATCAAGCCAAAAAGAAACACATTTCTAGACAAAAAATCGTCAAAAGCCTTAAATTGAACCTAAAAGGTGTATTATAGGACCTCAAGAAGCCTAACAACAACCTATTCAAGCTCTCAAATGGCTAATTCACTTTCTTAAAGAATGGTGGCATTCAATTCCTTATGAAAATCTCTACTGGAAGACTTGTACTTCAAGATGCAAATCTCCAAGACTTTCTAATTTGGTTTGATTGATTGGAAGTGACTGAATATCAGTTTATGAAGCTGTAAATCATAAAATTAGGTCTCCTTTGATGTATTTTCATCCAAATGGAATCCATTTTGGAGGTACTACCTCTAGATTATCAACTAGTAGCAAAGGGAAAACCAATACTACTCAAAATCTACAATTAAAGCTTGAAAAATTAAGACCATGAGAAATTTTACAGAAAAATGAATCCCAATCAAAGATAAAAGTGATGGAGAATGCACATTTGATTGATCTAGACCCAAACTATGAGCTAAAATCAAGGCTAGTTACCAAAACTAGCTTATCTTGGCAATTAACTCCCCAAGAGGCACATAGATTTGATCAAACACTCCAATGAAAGGTGCAACAAGTTTTCTAGACATATAAAAAATGTTGGTACCTTCCAATCAATGCAATAAAGTCATAAGATCACTCACATATGACATTCTAACTCGCTTATACTTCAACCATACATTGTGACTTAAACTTAAATTCAATGCCTTAAAATAGGCCACAACCCTAGAATTGACCTCATGATCTTGAGATCCACCAATAAGACAAAATTTGCTAAAAATAGTCCTACATTCTCTCTACAATGCTAATGTACATTTTGTATTTATTAGTGAATATGCCATTTGACCTCATGTGAGGAATTAACATGATTAGGCATAGGGATAAGCATCTATACACATGGCATATGCCACATCACCACTTACAAGTGGAATTACATCAAACTAGTCAAGCTAGAATTGTGAAATTTCAATATATGTACATCCATCTGAGATGATTTAATGGTAATGTAATGGAAATTTTTAATTCATAGTAGAAAGCTTATTCTATATTTTTTATGCCCATTTTTTATTTCTCTGAAATGCATCTAAATAGTCTTAAATTTTCTAAAATTCTTAACTTAGTGGATTTAGATCAGGAGCAAATTAAAAAAAGAATAAGATCATAAGTGAATTTTGTGATGTGTTTCCAAATAAATTACCTCATTGTTTATCACCTTCTAGGTCAATAGACCGTAGGATTGAATTAATCCTAGGTAGTGATCCTATCTCTAGACAACCATACTGATTTTTTCATAAGAAAAAAATAGAGATTGCTAATCAAATTGACAATCATCTAAAGATGGGACATATAAAATCCAATGAATCACCTTGAGGTGCTTTTGTTCTTCTAAATGCAAAGAAAAATGGAGACTTTCAAATGTGTATAGATTACAAGAGATTGAATAAAGAAACTATTAGAAATGACTATTGTTGTCCAAGATCAATGATTTGCTATATTGATAAAATGGAGCTAAACGCTTTACAAAAATATATCTCAAAATTGGATATCATCATATTAGAATTCAGCCAAGTGATACGCAAAAGACTGGTTTTTGGATGAGATTCAAATATTATGAGTTCTTAGTATTTCATTTTGTGAATACACCTACAACATTTTAACAAATGATGAATGATACATTTCATCCATATTTGGATCAATTGGTAGTTTATATCTTTAGATAATCATATTTTTATCAATAATATTACTTTTAAGAAAAATGTGAATCATAACAAAATTGTCTAACAAATTCTCAAAAGTGAAAAACTTTATGGAAAAGAGTCCAAGTGTGAATTTTTTAAGCATGAATCTGATGGAAAAATGCAATAAAAACTGATATCCAAAGTGCTTTGCAAATATATATTATTATGTTGAAAAATATCACAATTTTGTAAAAACTTGTAAGCATGCTAAAAAATTAAGATATAGATTTTTAATAACATTTTTAAATCTGCACATATTTTAAATTAATCAATTCAAAACAAAATTATCAAACATAAAAACACTAAAATGAATAAGAAAAAATTATTCGACTTATTTTAAAAAATTACTTAATAACAAATGTTTCAAAATATTAAAACTTCTTTATCCGAAAGAGCTTGTTTTAAGAAAATAATTTTTTATAGATGTAATATAAATTCAAATCAAAATTTATTAAAAAAATCTATTTTCTAGAAAAAAAATAATTTATAAATATTAATGAAGGTCAACAAAATATAAACAACAATATATAATTAAACTGATTACTAATCTAAATGAAACTATTTTTTCTAAAAAAATATTTAAAAGAATTATGAAAAAATCTTATTGTTAATATCATAATTTAAAACTGGAATACAATGAAATCTAATAATATTCATTAATTATTTAAAAGTATGATTTTAAATAAATTAAATTATAATTTCATAATAACATTCATCGAAATATTATTATTGATCACTTGACATTCATCATTGAAACATTCATCATTTGGCAATTGTAATCTCATATGAATACTCATCAAAAATTTTACTAAAGATATTACTTTATTTTCAAGAGTAACATTCAAAGTAATTTTTAAACAAAAAATATTATTGAAAATTCTAAACTAATTTAAAATTTTCAAGACACAAAAGTGTGAGATTCAAATAAAGTTTGTATAATAATAACATAACCATGTACACTATTTCCAAAAATCATCAACATCATTAATGTCTTTTTTTTCTTTTCTAGAACAGTCTTAGTAGTTCTAGGTTAGTGGCAACATCTTGCACAATTTGTTCTATAGTCAAAATGTTGTAATTTTGACCAAGACATCTACAACCTCTCCTATGTCACCAACTTTTTAACTAGCAGAAGGTTGTGGTTCTTTCGACAAAGAAATTATAGAGTCTTCATTAACCGATGATTTTTATACCTCTGTCCGACAAAATAGAAAACAAATCTAACACCCAATTTATACGATGCGAAAAAATCTCAATCAGATGATTAATTAATTGTTGTGGCTTTTGATATGGACAAGCCACAGAATCCATCAAAGGATTTTTTAGTTTCTTGGTCACTGCCAGAAATTGGAACCAGTTGCCAAAGCTAGTTTATTTGATGATCTTGTAATATGCTATGTGATTTCTAGTCAATGAAGTATACTATTAGGTGGTGGCTCCCACAAATGTAATCTACATCCATGTTATGTAACCATTAGTTATTATTCATTGAATACAAGCCAAATCCTAAATTTCATGTTGAATATTTTACCAAAATAGTGATTTGAATAGTTTGAGCACAACACTCATTAGAATCATTGGGAGAATCATTAAGATATAGAATGATTAAAACTCAACTCTGAGTATCCCCAGATACTCTTTTGAGCTAAATGCTCCTATTTCTAGCACCAAATACAAGAAAATAACATTCATTCATCTTAATAGGACTTGTCTGGTCTCCTATGATAACTGAAAATCCATCCAAATGAATAATTGTACTCAGCATCTGTAGACCATAGATTGTAGTAGAATAGCATCCACTGAATAACATTAAATCCTCCACAAGTAAAATATCTTTCCTTTGCGAGAATTTAGTTGAGGATCCACAAGCTCTCAATAAAATACTAGAGTAGAGATAATTCAAAACACTGATATGAATTCTTACTCAATTAAATAGATCAAGATTAATCATCACACTTAAGATCATCGCAATTTTTGAATCATATCTTAGGAATTTTTGATTCTAAGATATTTGTACTTGAAAGCTTATGAATTATCTGTCAAAGTTGTGGATAATTTCAAACTGTGATTATATTATTTATTATTTCTTGAACTTCAATTCCTTAAGTTAGGTTATTTCACCCAGTATTTTATGTAAGTGCTTTATATGAAGGTGATGTACTAACTTGTGGTGAAGGTAACCCAGATGGAAAATTTATCGCTTAATGTACTTTTCAAACCTGAGTTGTACTCCAGTGCAGAGATATATCACCTGGAAAATAGGATTAACTCTGAGTACTTGTTCGATTGTGAAAGTTAGATTAAGGATAATGATTTTCTATATTGATATTGAGAGTTAAAAGAATTGTTCTGTTTATTCTTTTTCTGTTTAGAGTGCTTCTAAGGATAGAAGCAGTTTAAGAAGGGAAGAATGTTATGTCC